>JAKCPI010010417.1:0-107371 GCA_023213315.1 Euborellia annulipes
TCTATACTATTATATAAAAAAGACAATCTCTGTCTGTCTGTCTGTCTGTCTGTCTGTCGTCTGTCTGTCTGTCTGTCTGTCTGTCTGTCTGTCTGTCTGTCTGTCTGTCTGTCTGTCTGTCTGTCTGTCTGTCTGTCTGTCTGTCTGTCTGTCTGTCTGTCTGTCTGTCTGTCTGTCTGTCTGTCTGTCTGTCTGTCTGTCTGTCTGTCTGTCTGTCTGTCTGTCTGTCTGTCTGTCTGTCTGTCTGTCTGTCTGTCTGTCTGTCTGTCTGTCTGTCTGTCTGTCTGTCTGTCTGTCTGTCTGTCTGTCTGTCTGTCTGTCTGTCTGTCTGTCTGTCTGTCTGTCTGTCTGTCTGTCTGTCTGTCTGTCTGTCGTCTGTCTGTCTGTCTGTCTGTCTGTCTGTCTGTCTGTCTGTCTGTCTGTCTGTCTCTCTGTCTGTCTGTCTGTCTGTCTGTCTGTCTGTCTGTCTGTCTGTCTGTCTGTCTGTCTGTCTGTCTGTCTGTCTGTCTGTCTGTCTGTCTGTCTGTCTGTCTGTCTGTCTGTCTGTCTGTCTGTCTGTCTGTCTGTCTGTCTGTCTGTCTGTCTGTCTGTCTGTCTGTCTGTCTGTCTGTCTGTCTGTCTGTCTGTCTGTCTGTCTGTCTGTCTGTCTGTCTGTCTGTCTGTCTGTCTGTCTGTCTGTCTGTCTGTCTGTCTGTCTGTCTGTCTGTCTGTCTGTCTGTCTGTCTGTCTGTCTGTCTGTCTGTCTGTCTGTCTGTCTGTCTGTCTGTCTGTCTGTCTGTCTGTCTGTCTGTCTGTCTGTCTGTCTGTCTGTCTGTCTGTCTGTCTGTCTGTCTGTCTGTCTGTCTGTCTGTCTGTCTGTCTGTCTGTCTGTATGTCTGTCTGTCTGTCTGTCTGTCTGTCTGTCTGTCTGTCTGTCTGTCTGTCTGTCTGTCTGTTTGTAACGCATAGACTCCGAAACTACTGGACCGATTTTCTGTCTGTCTGTCTGTCTGTCTGTCTGTCTGTCTGTTTGTAACGCATAGACTCCGAAACTACTGGACCGATTTTCATGGAGTTTTTTTTAATGGGTAGGGAATTTTCCGGGGGTGGTTTTAGGCTATCATTATATCGAATTAGGGGTAGGGAACCCCCCTTTTTGGGGGTTATCAATTACCCCATAGCAAAGCATTGGAAAACAGGATCTAACTCGCTTTACGGAAAATATATTTATCAAATCTTTAAAATGAAAAATAAAAACTCTTCCTCCCCCTAACAATTCGACATTTGAAAAGATTTTTCCGCTCTGCGCCCCCCACCCCCCCCCCTATAATTATTATTTTTTTTATTTTTCATTCGATTTTAATAAAATTTAAAATGTGGCTTTCTTAGGGTGTAAATAATTGAAAAATGGTATTTTAGACCTCAGAAAGTCCAATCACCCCCCTGCCCCCCCTAAAATTTATTTTTCATTCGATTTTAATAAAATTTAAAATGTGGCTTTCTTAGGGTGTAAATAATTGAAAAATGGTATTTTAGACCTCAGAAAGTCCAATCACCCCCCTGCCCCCCCCCTAAAATTTATTTTTCATTCGATTTTAATAAAATTTAAAATGTGGCTTTCTTAGGGTGTAAATAATTGAAAAATGGTATTTTAGACCTCAGAAAGTCCAATCACCCCCCCTGACCCCCCTAAAATTTATTTTTCATTCGATTTTAATAAAATTTAAAATGTGGCTTTCTTAGGGTGTAAATAATTGAAAAATGGTATTTTAGACCTCAGAAAGTTCAATCACCCCCCCTGCCCCCCTAAAATTTATTTTTCATTCGATTTTAATAAAATTTAAAATGTGGCTTTCTTAGGGTGTAAATAATTGAAAAATGGTATTTTTAGACCTCAGAAAGTCCAATCACCCCCCTGCCCCCCCTAAAATTTATTTTTCATTCGATTTTAATAAAATTTAAAATGTGGCTTTCTTAGGGTGTAAATAATTGAAAAATGGTATTTTAGACCTCAGAAAGTCCAATCACCCCCCTGCCCCCCCTAAAATTTATTTTTCATTCGATTTTAATAAAATTTAAAATGTGGCTTTCTTAGGGTGTAAATAATTGAAAAATGGTATTTTAGACCTCAGAAAGTCCAATCACCCCCCTGCCCCCCCCTAAAATTTATTTTTCATTCGATTTTAATAAAATTTAAAATGACGCTTTCTTAGGGTGTAAATAATTGAAAAATATATTAATCAAATATTTAAAATAAAAAATAAAAACTCTTCCTCATAATTAATTAAAATACATTTATCTGGACAACTCTTAGTCATATCCCGAGACGCCGCCCGCCAGGGTCTAGCGGGGTAGGGTTGCCGAAGGCAACCCTACCGCAGCTAGTTTATAAATAAATTAGTTCGTATTTGATTCCTGTAAAGTAGGCAGCCTACATGACAGACTCACTAATTATAAATTCCTCTAGAACTCTTCTACCATAAAGCAGAGCATTCACTTATTTCATAATTCTTACTAAAAAAAAAAAAAATATTTAGTATAATATAAATAAAACTTGATTATAATTAAGTATATAAATGCAAATGTATACTATTTAATAATTAGAATTAGAATTTTTTGCTCTTCTTTCCTCGAGGCATTATCTCGCTCCTTGTTTTGGTTGCTTAATTATTATTTCTATTAAAGCCCATTTCTCCATTATTATAACTAATTTCTTTTTTTTTTTTTTTTTTTTAGAAAAAAAACATTCACACTTTTTTCTCATTCACACTCACACTCACACACGCATTCACACTGTCTTTTCGGCAGCTCAGGCCATATAAGACATTTACGATAACCGTTATTTATGAATTTATATATATTAGGGTCCAGGCATTTTTATTTAAGCCATCTGGTATCCAGATGGCTTAAATAAAATCATCGGACTACCTGGGGTCCGAACCCGCGAAGTTTGGTATATGAGGTTAGCACGCTAACCTCTACACCACGCCTCGTGGGCAACTAATTTCTTTAATTTCAACAATAAACACGGTGCAGAATAAAAAAAAAAATCCAACGCCGTAGTTTAATTGCTTTCATTAGGATGTGGAACGAATAATAAATTTCCATCAAAAAATCATATAAAATCCCTTAAATGGCTGATTGATCTCGCCCAATCTTGTATCACTATTATCAAGTGAGTAACATCTTAACGAGGGCATTTGGAGGGAAAGGAGGCGGAGCCTCTGGTTAGTCATGGTGCCCTTTTAAGGCGAGTCTATAATTATTGAGTATTAGGAAGTAATTAATATACAATTCCTATAGTTATGAAAAGTTTTCTACTAACAACTTAGGGCCGGTTGTTTCAGTATTAATCAAATTGCAAACTTATCCAACCGATAGCAAATCATTGGTCTCGTAGACAAGAACACGCTTAAACTCCGAGTTAGAAAAAAAATGCGTTCTTTCACATATAATTGGCTATCTGACCTATTAGGAAAGTTTTGTGAAGTTATCAACTTCATTAGAGCATCCATCATATGTAAAAATTATTAAAAATGTAGAATTAATTAATTAAACTAAATATTAAAAATTAAAATAATTAAAACTAATTAATTTTTTAACAAAAATTTAAAAATTTTTAAACAAACCAAAAACAGGATTGTACTTCTAATTTCACCCCTTAAGGCGGCTCACACGTAACTGTAAACTTGACAAGCATGAATGTGCTATCTTTTTGTACAAGCGTGCACAAATTCCCTTCGGCACGACACCGCACTTGCATGCTTTTGCAAGCAACAGCGAATGCTGAAAATTAACCTAAAACAAAAGAAATTTTTTTTTTTTCTTCATGCTATACTGAGAAAAACTTGCCTCTATGAAGGTAATTGAAATGCACTTGACATTTTGAAATTTCACAAAAATCATAGGATTTTATGATTTTTTTTTTTTTTTGTGAATTTCTCAAAACGTCCATCTAGATCGCGCCTCAGTAACGGAGAAATCTGAACGCTTGATTTGAGCGACGTTTCTCTAGTAGACTGAAATTAGCGATCTATCATAATTTTTTTTTTAAGTTTTGACAGTGAAGAAGAAAAAAAAAAATTTTCAGCCCACTCTATTGTGCATGTTTAAAATTTAATCGAGCATCAAGCGGCTTGCACAATTAAAATGCTTGCGCAAAATTCTTCTACAGACGCTACAGTTTGCTTGTACAAAAAGATTGTACAAGCCTGCTTGTCAAGTTTGCAGTTACTTATAGAGAACGAGATAATATATGATTTTTCATCTGGTAATTTATATTCCTTCACTCTGCTGCGCAAACCTTGTCTCGTCGAGGGCAACGGACCTTTCTAAAAAATAAATATATAGGACCTATATAAATTACCCGTGCACAAAGATAAACAAGCCATGTGGGCGGTTCATTTCGATTAAATATTTATATCACATTATATATTTATTCATTTCAAAATAAAAATTAAAAAAAAAACTATCTAATTTCAAAATGGTTGACATTTGTACCTGGAAGCCAATTTTGACAATTGATTAATGGATAATTGACATGCTTTCATTCACAATTCATATATGAACTTGAGCTATTGATTTTATAATCATTAACATTTATTTATATTATTAATCTCCCTAGTGAGGTGAATCATTAGCGGCATTCCTTCAATTCAGGTCGCTCTTGACCTCTCCTTGACTCCCTCATTCAATTAATAAAAGCCAGGATTCATCTAATAATTATCTTTACATTCGTTTAATATTCATTGAATTTATCTTTGGACTTGATTGTCTATTTTTTTTAATCTTACATACCTGTACATTAAATTTTAAACATAATGAAGTAGCCATATAAAGAAAAGTAATAATTATTTTTTTTCTCATCTTCATCATGATTATTTATTGAAAAGCAATATAATATCTAACTCAAAAATCCGGCAGGTTGGAGAAAGATCCAGTTAACGAAATATCATCCTAAGAATTAAAATATGTAACATTAATTATAAGTATTTAATTTTTAGGAGATATAAAGAAATAAATTTAGAGACCCTAGTCTTCTTTCATTATGTTTAGACAAACTCAAATACAAATTACATAATACAAAACAACAAAGAATATTGTCGTTTAAGATAAGAGTTTATTATTCTTTTTGAATCGTATTTATTCATTTCAATTCTAATTTAATTTAATTGGGTACATATATGGCTCGCTGGTGTAAGGGGATATGATGTCGACCTTCTTCACTGGATAACGATATTCGCATCTTGTGCGTAGTTTTTTAGTTTAAAAAAAAAAAAAAACCCTTTTTGACTTCAGAAGCCAAGTTTTTTTTTTTTCAAACACTCACACTTTTTCTCATTCACACTCACATTCACGCACACATACACACTTATCTCTATATATATAAAGAGACTTGTGACACTTACTACTACTGACTAAGTGATGACAACGCCCAGCCTAAACTATAATACCTATAAAGTTGAAATTTGGCATGTAGATTACTTTTATTGCGTAGGCGTCATTTAAGAAGCGAATTTTCGAAATTCCGATTTTAAGACCCCTAAATCGACATTTTTGGGTAAAATTTTGATTTTACTATTTTTTTAATAACTCTTAAACGAGATGAGATATTAATTTGCTCTCTTCGCTAAAACCTTCCTTAGAAGAATATCTAAATTCGTTGTTTCAGGGTTTTTTGAAATTCAGCCCTAAAGTACCCCAAATCGCCATTTTTGTAAAAAATTCGGATTTTTAGAACTTTTTACTGAAATGAGATATCAATATGCTTTCTACGCTAAAAGCCGCCCTAAATGAACCCCTAAAAACTAATTTCGGGGTTTTTTGAAATTCGGCCCTAAAGTACCCCAAATCTCTATTTTTGTGAAAAATTCGGATTTTTCAACTTTTAACTAAAATGAGATAACAATATGTTTTCTACGTTAAAGCTTCCCCCCCCCCCCCTATCTCATAAAATTAATTTTGGGGTCGTTTTTTGAAATTCGGTCGCTAAGTACCACAATTCATCATTTTTGTGAAAAATGCATTTTTTTCCCAACACTTTTCTTCTCTTCTCCATCTCTATATATATAAAGAGACTTGTGACACTTACTTACTTACTTACTAAGTGATGACAACGCCCAGCCTAAACTATAATACCTATAAAGTTGAAATTTGGCATGTAGATTACTTTTATTGCGTAGGCGTCATTTAAGAAGCGAATTTTCGAAATTCCGATTTTAAGACCCCTAAATCGACATTTTTGGGTAAAATTTTGATTTTACTATTTTTTTAATAACTCTTAAACGAGATGAGATATTAATTTGCTCTCTTCGCTAAAACCTTCCTTAGAAGAATATCTAAATTCGTTGTTTCAGGGTTTTTTGAAATTCAGCCCTAAAGTACCCCAAATCGCCATTTTTGTAAAAAATTCGGATTTTTAGAACTTTTTACTGAAATGAGATATCAATATGCTTTCTACGCTAAAAGCCCGCCCTAAATGAACCCCTAAAAACTAATTTCGGGGTTTTTTGAAATTCGGCCCTAAAGTACCCCAAATCTCTATTTTTGTGAAAAATTCGGATTTTTCAACTTTTAACTAAAATGAGATAACAATATGTTTTCTACGTTAAAGCTTCCCCCCCCCCCCCTATCTCATAAAATTAATTTTGGGGTCGTTTTTTGAAATTCGGTCGCTAAGTACCACAATTCATCATTTTTGTGAAAAATGCATTTTTTTCCCAACACTTTTCTTCTCTTCTCCATCTCTATATATATAAAGAGACTTGTGACTTACTTACTTACTTACTGACTAAGTGATGACAACGCCCAGCCTAAACTATAATACCTATAAAGTTGAAATTTGGCATGTAGATTACTTTTATTGCGTAGGCGTCATTTAAGAAGCGAATTTTCGAAATTCCGATTTTAAGACCCCTAAATCGACATTTTTGGGTAAAATTTTGATTTTACTATTTTTTTAATAACTCTTAAACGAGATGAGATATTAATTTGCTCTCTTCGCTAAAACCTTCCTTAGAAGAATATCTAAATTCGTTGTTTCAGGGTTTTTTGAAATTCAGCCCTAAAGTACCCCAAATCGCCATTTTTGTAAAAAATTCGGATTTTTAGAACTTTTTACTGAAATGAGATATCAATATGCTTTCTACGCTAAAAGCCGCCCTAAATGAACCCCTAAAAACTAATTTCGGGGTTTTTTGAAATTCGGCCCTAAAGTACCCCAAATCTCTATTTTTGTGAAAAATTCGGATTTTTCAACTTTTAACTAAAATGAGATAACAATATGTTTTCTACGTTAAAGCTTCCCCCCCCCCCCCCTATCTCATAAAATTAATTTTGGGGTCGTTTTTTGAAATTCGGTCGCTAAGTACCACAATTCATCATTTTTGTGAAAAATGCATTTTTTTCCCAACACTTTTCTTCTCTTCTCCATCTCTATATATATAAAGAGACTTGTGACACTTACTTACTTACTGACTAAGTGATGACAACGCCCAGCCTAAACTATAATACCTATAAAGTTGAAATTTGGCATGTAGATTACTTTTATTGCGTAGGCGTCATTTAAGAAGCGAATTTTCGAAATTCCGATTTTAAGACCCCTAAATCGACATTTTTGGGTAAAATTTTGATTTTACTATTTTTTTAATAACTCTTAAACGAGATGAGATATTAATTTGCTCTCTTCGCTAAAACCTTCCTTAGAAGAATATCTAAATTCGTTGTTTCAGGGTTTTTTGAAATTCAGCCCTAAAGTACCCCAAATCGCCATTTTTGTAAAAAATTCGGATTTTTAGAACTTTTTACTGAAATGAGATATCAATATGCTTTCTACGCTAAAAGCCGCCCTAAATGAACCCCTAAAAACTAATTTCGGGGTTTTTTGAAATTCGGCCCTAAAGTACCCCAAATCTCTATTTTTGTGAAAAATTCGGATTTTTCAACTTTTAACTAAAATGAGATAACAATATGTTTTCTACGTTAAAGCTTCCCCCCCCCCCCCCTATCTCATAAAATTAATTTTGGGGTCGTTTTTTGAAATTCGGTCGCTAAGTACCACAATTCATCATTTTTGTGAAAAATGCATTTTTTTCCCAACACTTTTCTTCTCTTCTCCATCTCTATATATATAAAGAGACTTGTGACAATTACTACTGACTAAGTGATGACAACGCCCAGCCTAAACTATAATACCTATAAAGTTGAAATTTGGCATGTAGATTACTTTTATTGCGTAGGCGTCATTTAAGAAGCGAATTTTCGAAATTCCGATTTTAAGACCCCTAAATCGACATTTTTGGGTAAAATTTTGATTTTACTATTTTTTTAATAACTCTTAAACGAGATGAGATATTAATTTGCTCTCTTCGCTAAAACCTTCCTTAGAAGAATATCTAAATTCGTTGTTTCAGGGTTTTTTGAAATTCAGCCCTAAAGTACCCCAAATCGCCATTTTTGTAAAAAATTCGGATTTTTAGAACTTTTTACTGAAATGAGATATCAATATGCTTTCTACGCTAAAAGCCGCCCTAAATGAACCCCTAAAAACTAATTTCGGGGTTTTTTGAAATTCGGCCCTAAAGTACCCCAAATCTCTATTTTTGTGAAAAATTCGGATTTTTCAACTTTTAACTAAAATGAGATAACAATATGTTTTCTACGTTAAAGCTTCCCCCCCCCCTATCTCATAAAATTAATTTTGGGGTCGTTTTTTGAAATTCGGTCGCTAAGTACCACAATTCATCATTTTTGTGAAAAATGCATTTTTTTCCCAACACTTCCTCTTCTCCATCTCTATATATATAAAAGGACTTGTGACTAACTGACTACAGTGATGACAACGCCCAGCCTAAACTATAATACCTATAAAGTTGAAATTTGGCATGTAGATTACTTTTATTGCGTAGGCGTCATTTAAGAAGCGAATTTTCGAAATTCATGGCCCCACCCCTATCCTCCCACCCGCCAAAACAAATTAAAACCCCTAATTTATTTAATATTATTAGAATTTATATAATTTTAATACACATAATCTATTTGTGAGATTTAATAATTTTTTTTGAAGAAATTTAAATTTTATAAAATTTTAGAATAATACTATTATATTTCCTTTAACATCTTTTAAACCAGGGGTGGTCAAATACTTTTAAGCGCGGGCCAAAATGAAATTTTTCAAAATGTCTCTCGGGCCGCAGGACTATACCGCGTACGCTTTCCACACGCGAATGTTTTGGGTGGAGTTTTTTTCCCTGCCCAAATTTTTTTGACAAAAACACTATAAGTATCATTTTAAAGCATTTGGACAAAGAAATTTTACAGTTAATAATAAATAATAGTAATAATAAATTGTCTTACTTGGGTGTACAGGCGAACAATTTGTGCCCAGTAAAATATGTTCCGTAATTTTTAAAGAAAATGAAAGATTATAATCGAACAGACCTGTATGTTGCATTCATAAAAGTAGGGATATGGTTACGGCTGTTCGAAATTATAATACTCTCTATTATTTATATATTTCATTATTTATATGCACACTACGCACTCTAATACTGTTGAATTCAACAAAATCGCATAAAAGGGATTTTTCAACGGGCCGTATAAAGTAAGCAAAAGGGCCGGATCCGGCCCGCGGGCCGGCTTTTGCCCACCCCTGTTTTAAACCATAGGTTCTCAACATAGGCGATAACGCCCTCCTCCCTCCTGAGGGCGTTTCAGACTTTCAGGGGGCCGTACATGACCCAGAGAAAATTATGTGGCATTGAGATGGTGCAGAAATCGCGTGGGCAGATAAAAAAAAAAATACTTGCTAATCACGTACTAAAGTAAATTAAAAATTAATATCGTGTAATTTTTGTTATTACAGTTATTGCATTCATTTTTATCACGTGGATTTATATAGTATTGTAGAAATGTTGATAACTTAAAAGATAAATTGGCTTCAAGTTACTGAACGCGGCGACTTTTCGTTGTATTTTACTCCAAATAGAACCTGATATTATCAAACTCCCTTAAAATCGAAAAAAATTCCTTTAATTTTCTCATTAGTTATGTCATAAATTTATGTCTTTTGAAGATTACTAAATCTATAGGAGACTCATGTCTAATCGGATCAATTGCGGGTTACGAATCTAGAGTTGCCCACCCAATTCAGATCCCACTTGCCGTGAAAATTTTCAAACATTGCCAATCTCTCCTCTCTCTTTCTGTAATTGAAGTAAATCTTCGTTTACAGATGTGAAAATATAAAAATTAAAAAAAAATTTAAAAAAAGGGACTGTCAGCAAAATAAGTTTGAGAAACTATGTTTTAAACGATAAAAGATATCAATTTAAATAATACATCAACATGATTTTTTCGATTTAAGTTTCTTGAATAAATATCTTTCAAGGGATGTAAAGTTATTTAGTGACCTCAGGCCTTAGGCTTTAAATTAAATAAAAAGCATGTCCTGAACTCAAGGTATTTTTCATTCTGAATCTATATCTTCGTTTCAAAGAAAGTGTACATATAAAGAGATTAAAAAATAATGGTTCGGTGGCCAATAAATTCAAAAAAATATAATAAGATCATATAAATAAAGACCCACATTACCATTAAGTACAAAAGACAGTTACTCCCAGATCATTCGAACTATCACAAAAAAATCAAAGTTTGCAATGGTAAAAGCCCTCCAAATTAAGCGTTTAGGATTAGCATAAAGAGTACTTCAGACAATTTCCACGAAAAATTTCACTGATATGCACCCAAAGACCATCAAAAAATAATTAAGTTGCCTGAATTTTTTAATCAAAATCGTTGGAATAAAATTTTAGGAAAATCGAAAAACTGAAAAATTGCGCTAGTGAAATAATAGCAGTATATAAATCAACTATTTTTTTAGATTATCTTCAAAAAAGTATATCGTTGACTTTTTTTTCTAAATTATTTGAATTACACTTAATGCTAATTCTCATCAACATCGAATTTCAGCATGGTTTAAACGCTTGATTTGAGAGGCTTCCCGCAGTGAAATATTAATTTTTCATGTTAATAATAAATGATCTGGGGGCAAACCGTTCAGAATTTTAAATTTGGTAAATAAATGCCACCTAATTAATATATATATATATATATATATATATATATATCTCTGAGGTATGTACAAAAAGAAACAGAACTTTGTATAGCTTTATTGCTTATTGTACAACATTTTAGCCCCTTCAAAGAAATAGTTCCCTCTACTGGCAATATACCACATTCCCATCGTTTCTCCATTTTGGAGCGCCTTCTGGAGGACATTTTGCGGAACGTGGCGCGCCCGAAATATCGTCGCATTGTCAGTCCTGTATCTATTTTATAGTTTTGTTTAATCATCAACTTTCAAAATGTTTTTCAGTTTGGAATACTGGAAAAAAACCTGGGCTTGGTCGTGAGATGGGGCACAACGGGAATGTGTTGTTTGCTAGACTCTTCCGCGCTAAGGAGTGACGCGTGAGCTGGCGCATTGTCATGGTAAAGAAACGTTGGGAACGGTGTATTGTCCATAAATTCAGGTCTATTACGTTTCATACACAACTATGTAGATCACTCTTTATTAATTACTGAGAAATTTCAGATTACAGATTATTTATACAATCGCATATTTTGACCCTAAACTCTGGCAAAAATTGATAATTATAATTATTCTTTTCAGGACGCAATATTACCAATGCGGCTGCTCGACAAATTAATGGCCTTCATCAACTATATGGAGATGTCCCGTGTGACGGGTGTATTGAGTACTAGTCTCTGGCAAGGGGGTCAACAAGTTAAAGAGTAATTAATGTCGCAGTTATTACGGCATGCTAAACCCCGAGGCTTTCTCATGCCGTCACACACGAGAAGTGCCAGCTGGGATGAACAGTTTAGGGGTGCTACGGTTCCATCAGACCCGAAGAGGATATTACGCCAAACCTATCGCCACACTTGATTTCAGCTCTCTATATCTTTGAGTATTATGATGGCCCACAATCTCTGCTATACAACTCTTGTTCCTGTCGCCAAACGGAATATCGTTGAACCCGACCAGGTATTTCATTGAAAATCTTTTGCTATCTGTAGCAAGTTCACTTTTGGTAAGAAATTCTTTTATGGGCAACTAAAACTGATCATTCTATTAAATCCATTTACTAATAATAAATTCCTTAAAAGAAAAGATTTCTGCTTTCGATTGCATCAAGAGCTTAGCCTGAGTAAATTAAGAATTGTCTTTATAGTCAGTGAATCTCTTCTTTCATTAAAAATTATAATTAAATTTAACAAGACTATTAATTGATTTAGTTATAATTAAAATATGCTCCTTTCCGTTGGATTGGTGCAATTATCAATATTATTTAAAAGAAGAGGAAGATTTATTGCAGTATTGGCCAAGGTGTTGTGGATAGAGAATAACAATAAAATGTATTGTTGTTTGCTTTATTCTAAGGTCTGGCGAAGGGGTAGCAACAGCTTCGGTAGCCCAACTACCATCTTCAGGCCTGCAAAATACATTTTTATTTAATTTACTTACATATAATTATTACATAAGCTGTCAGTTTTATTGATCAAGTTGATATACAAAATACAATTGTTAACTAACAGCTTATGTAAGTAAATTAAATAAAAATGTATTTTTGCAGGCCTAAAGATGGTAGTTGGGCTACCGAAACTGTTGCTAGCCAGTCGCCAGACCTTAGAATAAATCAAACAATAATAAATTTGTAATAAAAAAAAAAGGAATTATTGTTATTCTCTAACCACAACACCTTGGTCCAATTGCTGCAATACATCTTCCTCTTCTTTTAAATAATTAAAATGTACTTAGTTAATCTTCTTCTGTCCTCGCCATTATTAATCCCGCGGTGCGGGGTTGGCGGACCTTACCCTCTCCCTCCAATCTCCTCTATCCAATGCTGTTGTCTCCGACAGGCCAAGCTCGGTCATATCTCTCTTGACCCGATGAAGCCAAGTCATCCTAGGTGCTCCTCTGCGTTGTCGTCCGAGGAGTCCCATATGGTACGCCGTCCTCGCCACGCCACTGCTCTCTTGGCGTACGACATGTCCTTAGTTAATATATATTTTTAATTGATGGGATGTGACTGTGAAATATCAATGAGTGTGATGTGAACGACAGCAGCCAAAAAAGACTCTATTTAATAAAACAGACTCTTATAACAAAACGTTTCGGCTATAAATATTAAATTATATATATTATTAATATATGTATATATTGTTTCCATTATCATGAAAAATAATATCAATTTATTTTCATTTGTTTTAGATAACTCAAACTCCAGCCAATAATTTTTTTGTGAAGGCAACCGTTCGCAAAGGTCTTTTGCCCGAGATTCTTGAAAGCCTTTTGGCAGCACGTAAACAAGCTAAAGCTGACCTCAAGAAAGAAACAGATCCATTTCGTAAACAAGTGCTTGACGGTCGGCAACTTGCACTTAAAATATCAGCGAATTCAGTCTACGGATTTACGGGAGCTCAAGTGGGACGACTACCCTGTTTAGAAATCTCATCGGTATTTTCTTTCATTTTTTTTTATCTATTTTTTATCTTTTAAACGATTGTAATAAATATTTTTTTTGTTTTAGAGTGTAACTGCTTATGGTCGACAGATGATCGAAAGAACTAAACAAGAAGTGGAAGCTAAATATAATATAGCCAATGGATATCCTCATGATTCAATGGTAAGTCAGAAATATCAGATAAATGCAAGAAATTTTTTATTAATATTAGTCGAAGGCAACCCTATATTTCCATTAGTCATTTTTTTTTTTAATTTTTAGGTAATTTACGGAGATACTGATTCAGTTATGGTCCAATTCGGCGTGGAAGATATTAGGGAAGCAATGAGTTTAGGAAAAGAAGCTGCTGATTTTGTCTCGGACAAATTTATCAAGCCAATCAAACTTGAATTCGAAAAAGTAATTATTATATTATTATTTTTCTGGATTTAGATAAATCAATTCTCTATTATGGTGATAGAATTAAAAAAAAATAAAAGCCTCTATCGAATAAAAATCTCACTTCAGAAGCCGTTAGGTCCATTAAATAAATCTATCATCTTCTTAAGGATGTTGGCAATCTCAAGGTGTACACCATCTGAGATGCAGATACATTGTTATATATAAGCACATGCAAAATTGTTATGAAATTACAATATTTGCATATCGGATGGTCATATGCTCATCAGTCAACACGGCCAAGTCTCAAATGTATATGATATACATTTACATTTTTATATCTATCAGGTCTGCATCTCAATGGTGTTCACCTTGAGATTCGATAATGTCAAGAACTATGATGGATTAAAATTTAATTAAATCCGAAACGGCTGCTGAAGGAGTTTTTTCTTCGTTTCACCTATCCTGATTGAACTGACATCCTCTCTAGTCCTGTGAATCACTTCTAACTCTTCTATACTCGAAATAATACTATGTCATTTTATTTATGATAATTTATTTTCTTTTTTAAGGTATATTACCCGTATTTGTTGATAAACAAGAAACGTTACGCTGGCCTGTATTTCACACGTCCCGAGAAACATGATAAAATGGATTGTAAAGGAATTGAAACAGTGCGCAGAGATAATTGTCCTCTGGTTGCCAGTATTATGAATAAAAGCTTGGAAAAATTACTTGTTGATAGGTAGGTAAATTGAATTTTTTTTTTTTAATTCTAATATTTTTAAGTATTAGCGCTAAACACTGCTTAACTAGTGCGGTGCAAAAATTAATCAATTTTGGAAATAAAATGCTTGACGTCCTTGATTATATGCAAGTTTTATGTAAAAGAATGAAATTCATACACGGAGTGGAATGAATTGATGTAGCCATCATAAAATCAATCTAAAACAAATTCGTATCTTTATAAATTAATTCATATAAAATATTTCAATTTGACCAATTTTTTCTTTAAAATTTAGGACTTTATTAATTCTTTCTTAGATATTATTCCGTAATTTGGCGTTGAGGTTTGAATTTCATAGAGAAAAGGACATGCCGAAATTTTGGACTGCCTCTTGATGAAAACTGGGATGCTGCGATTTTTTTAATTGTAATTTTTTGTTTGTTTAGGGATCCCGACGGCGCTGTTGCATTCGTCAAACAGATGATCTCTGATCTTCTTTGTAATCGTATCGATATCTCTCAACTCGTAGTTACCAAAGAACTGGCGAGAGCAGATTATGCCGGCAAACAGGCACACGTAGAGCTTGCCAACAAGATGAAGAAAAGAGATGCGGGCACTGCACCAAAGCTTGGCGATCGTGTGCCTTATGTCTTTATTGCAGGCGCTAAAAATACACCTGCTTATTTAAAAGTCGAGGTACTATACTTTCCCTTAGCCTTTTAAGTTGAGTTAGGGTCAATATTAAAGCACGACATGCGGCTTCTCATGTGATTATTTCATTGTTTTTTATAAAAGAATGTGAGGAAGATATAGAATTGATAAGTTACACATTACAAGAGATGAAACAAAATTTCATAAATATCACTACAAAATCCAATATTTATTTTCCAATACCGTTTATATCAAAGTAATTCGGATAGGTTCACTTTCATTATTCTGGATTATATCCAATTTATAGTTAGATATTTACTATTAATATTTCCTATTTTTGTCTTGTTTCAGGATCCGATTTATGTACTGGAAAATAATATTCCGATTGACTTTAATTATTATTTAGAAAATCAACTCTCCAAACCATTGTTAAGAATTTTTTGAACCGATTTTAGGTGATCGTGCGGAATCAATTTTACTAAGTAAGCAACAATCAATTTATTTTTTTAACAATTGTTTTAAACTCAAATGGAGGATCTGTAAGTTTTCAACTATTAGGAAGCCCTCAGGCTTGGTGTAGAGGTTAGCGTGCTGGCCTTGTATACCAAGGAAAATCCTTATCTTAATCCGTTAATTATTAATGAATACATATATATATATATATAATGAGAGGGTTCGGATCCCAGGCAGTCTGATGATTTTATTTAAGCCATTTGGATACCTCATGGCTTAAATAAGAACGCCTGAACCCCAAATATATATATATATTCAATAACGGTTATAGTCAAAAGTCTTATATGGCCTGAGTTGCCGAAAAGACTGTGTGAATGGGAGTGTGAATGAGAAAAAAGTGTGAGTGTTTTTTTATAAAAAAAAAAAAAAAATCTATTAGAATGAATATATTCTAATGAAATGCTTCTGTCCTTAAACAGAGGGTGATCACACCCGTACTAAGACATTGCAAACATCACGTGTTGGCGCTTTGGCGGCATTCACTAAGAAAAAAGAAACATGTCTCGGCTGCAAAACAGTCCTCGAAACCAAAGACGCTCTTTGTAAATATTGCCTCTGCAAAGAGGATAGCATCTACCTGCGTGAACTCGACAAACTCAGTCACTTGGAGTCCCAATTCAGCCGACTCTGGACACAGTGTCAGAATTGCCAGGGTTCATTACATGAGGAGGTTATATGTACCAAGTAAGTCCAATTTCAAAGTGAATGTCGGATCTGGTTATCGTTTTTTATTCTCCTTTTTTATTTTTTATTTCCAGCCGAGATTGTCCTATTTTCTACTTGAGAAAAAAGATTCAGTTGGATTTAACAACTCATGAGAAGGCAATCCAACGATTTGGAAATCCCGTATGGTGAACTATCTTTATTATTTATGTAAATTTCAATCATTTTCACAATGTATTATTTTTTTTAAATTAAATCATATCTTTTAAAGTTATAAAAATAGTTTTTAATATAATTTCTTTCTTAGAAATTAATTATTTCACATCTTGAGAATTTGAATTTTTCTGCTTTAAGAAAATAATTTATAAGATTTTTCCAAATTTTTATTTTTTAGTTCAAAGATGCAATTACGCTAGGTCTCATATTTGGGAAAATTCGGGTACTAGTACTTTACTGATGTACTATTTTAGTTTTTGTCCCATTTTATCAAAAAAGAGCTAAGAAAGCTGTTGTGATTGAGAACTAGAAAAGTTATTTTTAAAAAATACATTATTTATTCCTTTTTTTCTTTCAAAAAAACAAAAACAGAAATCAAGCAACAAAAATGTGCTTTTTCATATTATTCGTATTAAAAGAAGTATGCGAAATTTTAAAGAATTGCAATTTATAATTAGAAAAACCGTAAGCCGGGTGTCTTTCTTCAGACACCCAATATGGATATTTTTAATCGAAAATTTCTTGTTTTCTTCTTTTGGGCCTCCTCCTCCCCCTTATAGCCCACCTAACCTCACCTTAACCTGAAAAAAAAAGGATTATTAGTTTGCATATTTTGATTTTATCACTTGATGAAAATTTACTTATCTTTAAAATTTTGTTGCTTTCAAAATCAATCTTGAATGCTTCTTTTTTTATTTGCACTTCACTTTATAAAATATATTATAAAAAATATAGAAAAATTCATTTTAAATAATGAGTTCGCGGTTGTAAGAAATTTAATATAAAAAGTAAAAATGCGCAGAAAAAATTGTCAAATTTGATCACCCACCACAAATTCAGATAAACAGTGGCGTAGTAACTCTACTAATGGGCAAATTCCAAAAGGTGCCTTTATTTTTTGTATTTACTTACTGTGTATATTAAAAGCTCCAAAACACCAAAACTCTATGAGTAGACACCAAGAGATGATAAATATATATTCTTAAGACAAAATGTTTCCTTTAGTGTATATGTTTTTATTTAACCAAAATGAAAAAAATAACGTCAAGAAAATACAAGTCATCTGAAAAAAATAAAATTTGAATTAATTTTACTCATTTTATTTTAAAAATTATTGTATATGAAATTTACTTATTGAAAAAATTTCGCTTAATATTTAATCTTGAAGACTTCTTAACCTGAAAAACCGTAAGTGGGTGTCTGAAGAAATCATATCAGTGAGAATGAACGTGATTTTTTGGATTACGAGTAAACGAGAGACCAGGGGGCTGAAAGAGATCCTACCTAGCCTAATTAAAGATACGAACGAATTGTAATTGTATATACCCGGTCCCCACCATCAGATCGGCGGGGCCCTCGGGCCTGTCCCTGGCCTTAAGGGTATGCGTTATTTACATCCAGGCTATTCCTGGAAAAACGACATCCCTCCCTGAGTCTCGTTTACCCATAGAGCCACCTCAAACCCACCCTCAAAGATATAAAAACATATCAGACTCCCTGTGCGTCATAAAGACGTCTTTACGAAAACACAATAACACTTGAGAACCTGGGCCTCAATCTCTCAATCAGATCTGACCGCATCTCCTTATGAATCGTTAATGGAACAAATCAACGAGAATATAATTCTTTTTACCTCTCTGTTGGATCCTAAATACAAATACAATCAAGGGACCCTGACAAAATGAACTAGCTAAAGATTAGAGAAGACACCTGAAGCTAATAACAACGACGAATTTCCAACGAGGCCTAAAATGAAGAATATTCTCGTTGATTTCTCCAATATTTGCTTCATGAGGAGTAGCTGCAAGTTCAAAAATAAAATCCCTTTCGTTGGCATGGTGCTTCCCTCCCCCCCTTTATATTTAAACTATTAAACTACAATTTAAGGTGTGAAAATAAATTTTCAAATTATAGATCGAAAAAAATTAAATTTTTATTCGTATATATATCACACCTTAAGTTCTAGGTACCAAGTTGATGATGTCCCTCGGTGCAGGAGAGGGAGGCATCCCCTCTCCCGATGCAGGTGGGGAGGAAGTCTAATCTAATTTTTAATAAAATTTGAAAAAAAATTAAGTTAAATTTTTAGCAAAAAATTTATATCGAATTTTTGAAAACTTTTTTAATGAAATCCAAATTTAATTAAGAAATTAGAAATGAAAATTTTAAAATGCAAATTAATTAAAAATGAATTTTTTTTTTAATTTATTCATTAAAACGATTATTTCTGAAAAATATTACTTAAAAAAACATTATTAATGATTGATATTAAAAAAGAGCTAATTCTATTTGGGGTCAGCTGAAAGAAAAGAACATCCTAAAAAAAGCTAATCTAATCTACCCCCTTCAATATGCTTGCACCATGCAATTATTACCTTTGATACCGTCTCGGAGTTCTGTAAAAAAAAGAAAAAAATTCATTAGAAACAGATATTTAATTTTTATTATATTATTAGATTTATGAATTTTTATGGGTGTGTGAATGGTGTGGGGGGAGGGGTACATGTTACCACCAGAGTATGAAATATTTACCTCTCGGGGCAGTGAAGATTACTCGAAGCTCCATGCAGTCGTTGAACTCGGCTTCAAATCCGAAATGCACTGGTAACACACTCACTGCAAAAGAGAACATATTTTAGAATCTTACTCTCTTATCAAAAGAATTTGGAAATAAAATTTTGATTTAAAGTAATTTATATGAAATTAAAAAATATTATTTGTTGATGTTAAAAAAATCTTATTATGCATATGTGTAAAGGCATGGACCTGTATATAGATGTATGTATGGGTTTTTTAATCACATCTCTGAAGCTCGTGGGCTAAATGAGCAAAATAAAAATATAAAAATAATAAATCTCTTAATTAATTGGAGAAGGAATAATATATATTCTTAGGGAAATATAAGAAAGTATTAAACAATGACAGAATATTAATTCGTATAAAGCACATCCAGTCGATTTTCAGTCGAGCGATGGTTTAGTTGAGGGACAGAAATATATTAACTAGGTAGAGCCTTGTTTGAAAAGGATGGAATTTTTTCAACTATTGCTCAAATAGCCTGTTCATTAGCTGGGCATACACGGAGAGGTAGAACCGTCGGTTTTGACCGTGCCGGTCCAAACGCACGGATTTATCTTTACGTTAGTGGGCGAGCACGCGCCAGTTTTGACCGCCACGGATCAATCTAACAGATTTGACCGCGGTCCAAACTCACGATCCGATCTTTTCGTTAGTGGGCGAGCACGCGCCAGTTTTGACCGCCACGCATCAATCTAACAGATTGGACTGCGGTCCAAACTCACGGACTGATCTTTTCGTTAGTGAGCAAGCGACAGTTTTGACCGCCACGCATCAATCTAACAGATTGGACTGCGGTCCGAACTCACGGTCTGATCTTTTCGTTAGTGGACAAGCGACAGTTTTGACCGCCCCGGACCATCTCTTTAAGTCGCCATTTTTGGAGGGGGTAGGGGAGGACATGTTACTTGAAAATTTTTTTACAAATTTATTTTTTGACCATTTAAAGAAAATAAGTTACCCCTCCCCCCTATTAATTAATTAAGCTATTAATATGTTCGAAAATATTTTAGTTAATCACCATTCACAAAAACAAATTTATTATTATTATTTTTTTTAAATATCATTTTTTTTTTTTTTTTTTTTTTTTTTTTTTTTTTTTTTAAACATTCACACTTTTTTTCTCATTCACACTCACACTCACACACACATTCACACAGTCTTTTCGGCAACTCAGGCCATTTAAGACTTTAGACGATAACCGTTATTATATAAATATACATATAGGGGTCCAGGCATTCTTATTTAAGCCATTTGGTATCCAATTGGCTTAAATAAAATCATCGGACTGCCTGGGGTCCGAACCCGCGACGTTTGGTATACGAGGTTAGCACGCTAACCTCTACGCCATGCCCCGAGGGCTAAATATCATTTAAGGTCATGGCAAATTAGGATACAAATATTATATATCATTTTACTCGGGAGAAAGTCTAGTTTCTGAATATACAAAAAAAAATTATAGGTTATGTAATAAAAAAATATTGGCCCTCCTAGAGCGCCCCCTAATGGTCCGATGTTTACCAAAAGCTTTTCAGTTCTTGACCTTTACATCTAGTTTATGTGTGCAAAATACCACAGACATACACACAGACACACAGACATCATTCCAAAAACTACTTAAATGGACTCAGGGGACCTTAAATCGCATTTTGGCAGCTTCAGAATCAGATAATTAAAGATTTTATTTAAAGGAGAAGAAAGGATTAATTACTTTTTTTTTTTAATAATTTTCTATTTCCATTTTTCTTGGAAATTCCAATGGTTTCTTGACTTGATCTGTCTAGTCGGCAGGCAAAACTTTCGTCAAGACGAAAGTCCACGTATTTGGTCAAATCAGCGGTTAAAACTGCCGCGGTCCAAAGATTTTGCCCATACACGTACGGTTTGGCCCGTGGCGGGCCAACTATACGGGTTTATCTGCGGGTTTTTCCTTTACGTTTGTGAGTGATGACGGTTTTAACCGTGGTGGTTTTAACCGTGGCGGTTTTAGCCGGCCCGGCAGACTGGTCCGCCCCGGTCCAACCCGACAGATCAAACTCTCCGTTTTTTTAAACGAAATTGATAATGACGGTTTTAACCGTGGCGGATCGACCCGACAGATTGGTCCGCCCCGGTCCAACCCGACAGATCAAACTCTCCGTTTTTTTTAAACGAAATTGATAATGACGGTTTTAACCGTGGCGGATCGACCCGACAGATTGGTCCGCCCCGGTCCAACCCGACAGATCAAACTCTCCACTTTTTTAAGCCAAATTGATAACGAAAGTTTTAACCGTGGCGGATCGACCCGACAGATTGGACCGCCCCGGTCAAAACCGACAGTTCTACCTCTCCGTGTATGCCCAGCTATTAGCTTGTCAAGTCTTTTAAGATAGCAAATTTGCGAGATATGTTTGTGCTTAGGATTGGGCAAAATTGCACCCCATGGAGTCGAACCAGGACCTCCACGCTTTCGCAGCGGATGGACTACCCTTATTATTATTTTAGGTGTGAATGTGTGTGAGTGTGAATGAGAAAAAGTGTGTGTTTAAAAAAAATATATATATCTTTTTTAAACCTGTTACAAGGCTTGTAATATGTAAGCAAAGAATTCTAAAAAGTTTATTTTATTTTTTATTAATTCCCAAGATCAATTTAAAAAAAAATTATAGAATTGGATGTGTCTTTATCTAAAATCTGCTAATAATTAATATTTAATAAAGACAGGGGCGTATATAAGGGGGGGCCGATGGGGCCCGCCGCCCCCCCCCGAAATTTCCCAAACACATATACATATATAGGGATATACAGACATCAGCGCAACAAATTTTTCCGCAGGATGGAAAACTTTGGTTCAGCAAAAGAAAAATTTCGTGTGAAAAAAAATTTAGTTTCTTAAAAAAAAATTTTCCGCAGAAAAACTTTTTGAGTTCGGGCCCCCCCCCCCCCCCCGAAAAAAATTTCTATATACGCCCCTGAATAAAGATTTTTAGATTAAATGTTTATAAACGAAGTAAAAAAAATCTGAATTTTTTCAATTTTCGATTTGTGAATTCACTAAAGCACGATTATATTTTAGAAATAGATATATATCAACAACAGCATTAGGAGCTGAAACTTCTATTGATAAATTTAAATACGAAAAATTAAAAAAGACAAATTAGTGGTTTCCCACAGTCGAATGAGCTAAAAAAATTTGATTCGACAGCCAGTCTGACTGATACGTTTAGGTTAACCTTGACTGAAGAAAATACTGGCAGTCTGACTGATCGTGAAAGGGCCCCTTTAACAAAGGTTGTATTATGTGAGTTTCACCCACATAAATACAATCTTTGTTCAAAATGGTTCACTTGAAACCCACACCGCAATCCTTAAATTTAATTTTTAAGGGCCCCTTTAAGTTTAATGTAGGTGAATACACCTGGCATGCACAACACAACTCGATTGTTTAATCAAAAGCAAAGAACGATGAGCACTTATTATAAAAAAATCGGCCAACTATCGTTTAACTAATGATAATACCACAGTTTCATATTGAAACGCACAGTTTAGTTGACCAAATACAAAAGAAAGGGATTCAAAAGTTGACTCGATATCAGTGGCGTACCGAGGGGGGGCGAGGGGGGCGGTCCGCCCCAGGCCCCGTCCGGGATAGGCCCCCATATATTTATAAAAAAAAAAATTTAATGAAAATTTTCCTTTGAAAGGCCCCGGGGCCCTCAGGGCTCAAGTAAAAATGGGAAAATTTAGGTAAAAAAAAGAAAATTTAATAAAAATTTCCCTTTGAGAGGCCCCGGGGCCCTTGGGGCTCAAGTAAAAATGGGAAAATTTAGATAAAAAAAAGAAAATTTAATAAAAATTTCCCTTTGAGAGGCCCCGGGGCCCTTGGGGCTCAAGTAAAAATGGGAAAATTTAGATAAAAAAAAAGAAAATTTAATAAAAATTTCTCTTTGAGAGGCCCCCGGGGCCCTCAGGGCTCAAGTAAAAAGAAAATTTAATGAAAATTTCTCTTTGAGAGGCCCCGGGGCCCTTGGGGCTCAAGTAAAAATGGGAAAATTTGGATAAAAAAAGAAAATTTAATGAAAATTTCTCTTTGAGAGGCCCCGGGGCCCTTGGGGCTCAAGTAAAAATGGGAAAATTTAGATAAAAAAAGAAAATTTAATAAAAATTTCTTTTTGAGAGGCCCCGAGTCCGAGGCCCTCAGGGCTCAAGTAAAAAGAAAATTTAATGAAAATTTCTCTTTGAGAGGCCCCGGGGCCCTTGGGGCTCTAGTAAAAATAGGAAAATTTAGATAAAAAAAAGAAAATTTAATAAAAATTTCTCTTTGAGAGGCCCGGGGGCCCTTGGGGTTCAGGGATATACGATATTTTAAAAATATTTTTGTGTATGGAGGAGTGGGATATTTAAAGATGACCACCCCCCCCCCCCCCCCAAAAAAAAAAATTAAATATAAGGCCCCCTCTTCTAGTTCCGCCCCAGGCCCCCAACTGCCTCGGTACGCCTCTGCTCGATATTGACACTGTGTGCATGCAACACGATTAATTAACAACTAAACAGATTATTTGGTTATAAATTGATAATGTATCACGATTTCAAATCAACCCAAATAAATTGTTGAATCGACTATGAGTGTCCGGCCTAAGAATTAAGAAATAATTTAAGCAAAATTCAAATGCAACTCTGAATATAAGCATTTTATATGGAAAGTGAATATATATAGCCTACTAGTCTCTATATAGTACCTTCTAAGTGAAGGAGCCTATGGAACAAACAAGTTCAGACTGGTTCAGACCTGAATGAAAGGCATTGAAAGAGTTAGGCAAAGTAAGGGCCTTGGGCCAAAGGAGTTGTGGAGAGTATATATTTTAAAAAAGAAAGAAAACATATTAAGTAAAAGAAAAAATGGAATTGGAATTTAATAATAAAAATAATTTGCTATCGTCTAGTCCTTGTATTAGATGGCCCACTGATTATATATTTTTGTTAATTCAGATAACTACTGCAAGCTGCTTTATTAATTCAAATTACCATATTTGTCTTTAATTATAATGTATAGGCCTAATTAATATTTTGTTATATTCCTTGCTTGGCTAGTAAAAGTTATGTGTACATATATAAAATGGTATATTTTTATGAATAAACTAATATTATACTTAACTAATATTTAAATCATGAATTAATATAGCGAATAAACTGAAATTTACCTAAAATGGCCTCAAAGTTTAGGAGAAATGCGATTTTATTGAGGAGCGTCGCCTGAAGTGGACCGCCATCAAACGACGCCATGAGGCTTCTGATGAGAGAACTGAATAATTAAAAATTTTGACACAGAGGATAGTTACACTATTGCGAGCCGAGTAGCTCGACTGAGGGCTCTTTGGATTTGCTATTGAATAAATTGCATTGGAAAAGCACAGAGACTCGATCACCAGCTGATCCCTGAAGAGTGGATGGACTTTTATCATTGGTGGACAACTGTTTGGCCTAGGACCTGAGCCCATAGAGCCCATACAAATAGAAAATTGGCAAAGAGCCAACTTCTTTTAAGTAAAAATTTATACAAATAATAAAGAATATATAAATTAATAAAAAATAATTTTAATTGAGAATTCAAAAGAAAAATCGATTTAATTTAATTAAAATCTAATTAAGAATAGCAAAAAATTATTTTGAAAAATCATAACTCTTTAAAAAAAATACATTAGTAATTTTTACTTTCTCGAAATGATTGCCATGGTAACAAAATATATTTTTTTCCGGAATCGGCAATGCTCTACCTTCAGCTTGTATAATAATTCTGATAAACTCATATAAAACTAGAAAATTTTATAATAATGATACTAAAAATAAAAGAAATACATCTTATTTAAAGATTTTTTTATTCATTTTTTTAAATATGATTTTATAATGTAAGTTAACATATTTAAACTTTGAGAGAATAAATTAGCTATTTTATGTTTTATTTTTTTTTTTTAGGAAATAAAATATCTCCTTTTTTTAGATCTATAAATATAAATATAAATACATATATCTATATTTATATAAATACCAAAACCTTAAAAAAAAGTACTTATTGCTAGATTTTATTCGAGTGTTCTAAAAAAAAAAATAATAAGCTGTGAAATCTAAAAAAAAAGGAAAAAAAAAATCACTGTGTGATGTTATTAATTAAATAACCCGATTAAACAACATAACAAGTTTGAATTCATAAATGTATATATATATATATTTTAATAACATAATGAAAGTGATAAAAGAGGGGAACTTAGTTAAGAAAATAAAACTCCTGAGAAAGGGTTTTTTTTAGCATTTTGGTCCGTAAGGATAAATATATGTATAATATATATATATATATCTGAATGATATGCGCCTGGAAGGGAGAGGGGCTGGGGAGGGATTGTGAAATTCATGCTGAATAAATTATTTAAGAGTTGTTATATTTTATTTTTTTTTTAGAATTAAGTAAATTATTAAATATTAATTAATATTAAAACCAGGAGCCTATTTTCGGGTTAATTCTTATGTTATAGTACAAAGAAAAATTTTTTTTTTCATTAAAATTCTTTCTTTTTAAAATATATATTTTTCTATTAAAAAAATAATATTAAATAATGGCTTTATACTTTTTAATATTTATTTATTTATTGTTACCGCTACTTATATATATATATTTTTTTTTTGTAAAAAAATACCCTTTTTTCCGGTAGTATTCATAAATTACACTATTTTATTAAAATAATTATTTTTTTTTTTGAAAGATAATTAATTGGCAATGTCCATTTCGAGGTAGGGATCATTGCTACATGCTTGGGATGTTAGTGAACGTGCCTAAATGTCCGGTATTTAGCTATAAGGGTGGTGCTATACGATACGTATTCCAATTTTAGAAGCAGTTTAATTTGTTTCATCGAATAAACAGAGTGTTTTCAATGCCAAACGTCAAATTTGTGTGTTAAGCCGGTTGCACGATGCTACAAACAGCATGGCAGGGAAATTACTACAACCTGGAGACAGTCAGTATGGTTGATAGTTTGTCTCTTAGACTAACGGAACTTTCAATGAAGAGCTTCCAATATTCAGGTCGAATATTTGTCAATATACAGTAGTTGACATTGGAAGTTCATCATTCAAAGTTCGGTTACAAGATACGATTAATTATGCATGCAACTGAAAGTTATTTTTGTAGCTTGTTTTTCGCAAAGTGGGAGGTACAGTGAGGGACAATATTAAGTCCCACCCATGCGTTTCTACTTGTGATTATTTCATTGTTTTTATAAAAGAAATTGAATATCTTTATTGGAAATTTTATAGGTTTGAACCATGAAAGTTTCCATTAAAAAATATATATTTTTTTTAAAAACAATGAAATAATCACAAGTAGAAAACGCATGGGTGGGACTTAATATACACTGAGGTGTATCGCCCCCTGGTAGCTGCTGCGGTGATCCTGGGCGTTCAATGATGGCCACAGGTGCTTTTGGTGAAACATTAATACATATATATTTCTGTTTAATTGCTATTAAAATTTAAAAAAAATTACTTTCTAGGGTGCGCTGAGAAATATTTTTTTTGGAAAGGGGAACGACTGTTTTAAATAATCAGATTAAACATTCGTGTAGCACAACACTTGTGTGAACCTTGGGCTCAGAGATAGAGGATTAGCTTCTGGTGCGAAAAGTCAATGGTTGGTATCCCGTCCCATGCGATAAATTTATTGGATACCAATCAATTTAATAGGGACGGGGTCTAAATGGCCTCCAATGTCGAAAAAGACACTTATAAAAAGCAAATACGCGATAAGCATTCATCCAGAGAGCAAGGATTGATGATGCTCTTATAGCTCCATTGCTTTTTTTTAATTATTCCACAATTAATTATTTTACACAAAAAAAAAATAGAATTTTCTCCCCTAATTTTTTAAAAAATAAATATTACTATATCCCTATAAACCCGAAAATTTTTCCTGGTTTTATATCAACCACAAAATGAATAGAAAAAAAAAATATTAAAAAAACAACTCTGAATAATTCAATTCTCTATTTACATTTTTAAATGACATTTTCGTTTTTATGCTTTTTTGCTTCTTTTTTTCTTTTATTAATAAATCTACATAATTTCCCCTAATTAATAATAATAATAATAATTTTCTAAAGGAAAGTATTTACATTTACTTTTTTTTCTTAGCAAATTGCAATAACTTCTATTATTTAAGAAAATAATAATAAAATGAATAATATAATATTATGATTTTTTTTTTATAATAATCAAATCGACTTCCTGAGTCCCATTTTCGAGCTAATAAAAATATAATAAAATAAGTGGGGGGGAGGAGAAGGCATTAGATGGGAATTGAACTTTTGTAACTTTGATTTTATTAAATTTTTTTTTATTGTATATATATATAAATTTAACACTCAAGATAAAAGTGTGTCGACGTGCTAATAACATTTAATGCCCTTAATATTTAGATTATTATTCTGAGTGTTAAAATAATTTAAAAAATCCCATTTTAGATAAGTAAATAAGTTGTAGATATAAAAATTATAAATAATTATTCCTCAAATTTTACTATAGTCGCGTTACCATTCATTGCACTGCTCAAAAGAGTTGAGAAAGAAAATTTCCTTTATTTTAATTAAATAGTGACGCCAGTAGAGTAAAGATAGGATTTTTATTAATATATAATTTAAAACTATCAAATAAACAAATTTTTCTGTTTATTTAATTTATTAGTATAAAATAAAAGCTTTCAGCTGTTGATCTTTTTTTATAACAAAATTAATACATTAATAAAGAAGAATTAATTTTGTTATATAATCCAGATCAAGTGACCAGAGGCTAAAACGTTGTATTAAATACAAAAACAGGGTGAATATTTATCACAGGTCATTTATATCTAAGAGGAAACATTGCATTTTAGGCAAAAAGTTTGTTGTATAAGAAATAATATGAAAGTTTAGGATATTTTGTTTTCTCCTCGATTAAATACAACTTGTATTATTTAATATTGCGTTGTGGGCACAAACACTGCAGGCTTTTTGTGCCCAACTTTTATTTGAAATTTTTTTCTAGTAAAATGCAGTGCCTCTTGAGATATAAGATTGTATCGAAATTAAAAAATTCACTCTATACGGTAAATAAACAGAAAATATTGTTTAATTAATTTAATATAGAGAACAACTTAAAAATAATTTAGAAAGAGTTTAGGAAAACTTGGTTGAAATTCAAAAAAAAAAAAATTTATATTATTGCAAGTTGTCAAATACAAATTTTATTTGTAAAATAAAACTAATTTTTCTAATATTGATAAAAATGAATTAATAAAAACAAATTAGGTGATATGTTTAAATATATTTTTTATTCGTCACTGACGCAGTACGTGTCAGGATTTATTTCGATAAATGTCAAAACTTATTTCGATAAATAGATATATAAAAACATATCACCTACTGTTTTTGATTAATTCATTTTACATAAATATAATATTTCAACTAGATCCAAAGGTTATCAGTTTAAATTTAATTTACCAAAATTCTTAAAATTTAATTTAAAAAAAGTATTGAATAAATCTATTTTGTTTTATTCACTTTTTTTTCTAAATTAGATTAATAAAAAGAGAGGATGTCAGCCAAAAAAGATCAAATAAAAGAAAAAGTTTGGGCTTTAATTAATTTTTATTAAAATATATAGAATCTCAATGAATAACACATCGAGATGTAGATAGAGTTTTTATACTGATGATGGTGTTATTTATTTAATTAAAGCCGAAACGTTTTCTTTGATTGGAATTTTTATTCGATTCCACTCATTCTATTAAACTAATCGTTTGACAGCCACTTCTCTCATCGACATCGTTGATACTCACATTTTCTAAATATTTCTAAAATTTAAACAATGGAATAATATAAATTTTTTTTTTCTTAAAAAAATATTTTACAATAATAATGCTTGTTCAATTCCCAACTCAATGCCAAATATCTAAAATAAAAATAAGTCAAAATATGTTATATATATAAATATATATAGTTTTCTATATATTTATATATATATATAAAATATAGTTTAAATTTATATATATATATATATCTATATACAGTATATACATAGATAGTCCGAACTTCGCAAGCGAGGTTCGGATTAAGCACTTTTTGAAATGCTCTTTTATTACTTTTTGATTTTTTAAATTTATTATAAGGGAGAGGAAATAAGATTTTTTTTTAGCCTCAAAATATTTGTTCTAAGTAATATTTGATATCCTGATAAACATTTTTTTTGCCACATTAACCTTAAATATTATCTTTAGATATTATTATAAATTTAGTCTGTTGTATTTCCTATACAAGAGGCAGCTTTTTGGATGAGGACGTCTCTACAAACCACTAATTAGTAATTTTGCTACCTCTGATTCGTTTCGAGGAAGAAGGAGAGGATCAGACAGAGTGCAGGCGACGGTAAGTCTCGATGAGCTCGGATGATGGGGCGCATAGGTAAGCGGTGGCTGCAGCTGAAGACACCTGGATCATTGCACCGGCGTTACTGGTAGCAGCTGTTCCTACGTGATGGAGTATATTTGGGGGTAGTAATGCCGCGTTGTTGATCGTGGTAAGTGGCGCATTATGAGCTAAGATTGCAGCTTGATGTTCGGCTGATGAGGTATCGGAGGCGACTGAGGCACCAGCGGCTGACTGATCTGCAGCGGCTACGATTGCTGCTGCAGCGGCAGCGGCTGAAGCCGCTTGCTGTTGTTGTTGTTTATTACGATGACGTAACCGATGTGTGGTTAAATGTGATTTAAGACCAAAACCTTTGTTACAAACATCGCATTTATACGGCAGTGGATTCTCTTGAGTGCCATCTTCACCTTGCGCTGCGTGACTACCTTTATGCATCAGGTAGTAATGTTTAACAACGAATGATTTGCCGCATGTCTCGCAAATATAAGGTCCGGCGATACCGTGTGTTTTACGGTGCTTATGTAAGTTATCTTTTCGTGAGAATGACTTGCCGCACATGTCGCATACATGCATCTTTTGGCCTGTATGAGATACAGCATGGCGGACCAAATGTTCTTTTCGACTGAATGCCTTCTTACACAAAGTACAAACATAAGGACGTTCGCCTGTATGTAATTTCCGATGTTGAAAAAGATGTTCTTTCCGTTTAAATGGTTTATTACAAATTTCACAAGCAAAATTACCACCGCCACCCGAATTATTTGCACCAGAAGCAAGCGTTTTCTCGCCACTTGTATCGATCTCGTATTTGATCTGTGCACTCGGGCACGAATGATTTTGATAATCTTCAAGTGTGGCAAAGATTTTTGCACAACGATCGCACGATCGTGTTGCGTTTGTTGCAACTTCAGCGAGCGCTGCCGCTGGTGAGACGCTCTCCATATTTACGGTTTTCATACGCAGAAATTCGCTGATCGAGGCCACCGGGTTTCTAAAGGAAAAAATGAATAAATGCCATCAGTTTAAATGTCCAAACATTTACTAAAATGTGTCTGTAAATTTTGATATATAATTATTCCATATATCCCTGTAGAAGCAACATGACGTATTCCAACTTTTCAGTAAATTAATAGGAGAATTAAATAAGGTTTTTTGTTTCAATAATTTATTTAACACTTTATACATATTTCGACACAAGATGTGTCATCATCAGAACTCAGTTTTTAACTCATTTCTGATGATGACACATCTGTGTCGAAATACGTATAAAGTGTTAAATAAATTATTGAAACAAAAAACCTTGTGTTATCTTACTTGGATTTAATTATCCTATTAAATCATGTTTCAACTAGAGCCAACGGTTACCAGTTTAAAATTAATTTTCAGTTAATTAGTTTATTTTTATATTTTCTTTTATACAAAAATAATTTCAATAATTGCATAATAATTTTAATCGTTTATAGATAAATTTTAGATATCGAGGTGATTCTGATTCGGAAGGAAATTTTGAATTGAATACATTTCGATTTCTTGAAAAATTAAGATTCGTTTTGTTGCTTTTACAAAGACGAAATTACCCCTTCCCTCCTCCGAAAAATTCTTTAGAATAAATGATTAAGAATGAGTCAAATTCTTCACCTCTTTTTGGTGGAGAAGAAATTTTCTTGTGATAATGAGGTGCATGATATTGAATTAAGAATCTAATAAAAGCAAAGTTTTTAAAAGAGCCATTAAAATAAGAGAAATAAAAAAAAAAAATCGACTCCTTTACATAAAAAAATTGTGTGGAATTCCCAAGATAGAGCTGATTGAATCTTTCAATAATTTATTGTTAAATTTTCAGCTACTTATTGGGTTTATTTTTATTAAAATCTTAGTCAAAAAATTCCTCCACCGTCGATTATTTTATGTGATCAAAATTAGCGGAATACACAAAGCAATGAGCATTAAATTATTTATTATTATTTTTAATTAGCTATTTATCCCCAAGCTTTAAGCTGAATTAACAGCACGTTTTTAAAAGATAAAAAACATGTCTACATACAGTGACCTTAGTAAAAAATATGGTTATTTTCTGGTATGTTTGTTTTCTACTGGTGTATATATAAACAATGCTTTAGGTATTCTCTTTTAAAAAATAAAGTTTAGTTCATGCAGAAAAAAAAAACAACAAAAATATTTTGGGCCGCTTGTTCTTAATTCAAGTAGCTGATTACGTAGGCTGGGTGAACCTCGTAATAGACTCCAGGTTCTCTTCCTGGGCCCGGGAATCGAACCCGCGACAGAGGTCAGAAGTATTAACTACTCGCGTATGCATAATGGGGAAGAAAGGTTCAAGGACCTATAATTTCCTCTCTGAAGATCCAGAGAAAATCGGATAAATACTGTAGTTAAAAAAACTGTGTTGTATTGTCTGCAAAGAGAATCCTAAGCTAACTAACTCCGGGAACCAAAAACAATGTTGTCTGTTTGTAGATGGCCGTAAGGAAAATCAATTTTATTCTAAGGACTGCCGGTCAAAATAAATAATTATGCGTATTATCCGTTTATTTGTAGATATTTCGATCCCAGTGAGATGGAACCATTCTCAGATGTTTTGTAAATCGTCAACCATCCAATATGACCAAGTAGATAAGCATTCCATGAATGCAATTTTTATAATCTAAATAAAATATATAAAAAAAATATATATATAATTGTACAAATTGTATTGATGGATTGCTCAGTTACTCATATTTGATGGGAGAAATCGACGACTGAATAATAGAACGTGGCTGTAGATGATATGTTGAATAGGAAAGAGGATGCAGCCAAATAATTGAGCCTCTATTTAGTAATAAACACTCTTTATTGGGGCGTTTTGGCTGGGATCAACACTGACATCATCAGCCCTATTTTGCATTTTTTGTCTAATGACAACTCTATTTATATATACAAAATTTAAATATGCTCTTTGAAGGCAGAGGGTTTCACAGCAGAAACGTCCCAATAAAGAGTGTTTATTACTAAATAGATAGGCTTAATTATTTGGCTGGATCCTCTTTCCTATTCAACATATCATCTACAGCCACGTTCTATTATTCAATCGTCTCCCATCAAATATGAGTAACTGAGCAATCCATCAATACAATTTGTACAATTATATATATATTTTTATATATTTTATTTAGATTATAAAAATTGCATTCATGGAATTATTTGGCTGCATCCTCTTTCCTATGAAACAGAAATCGACGATTTGCAAAACTTCTGTTACTTGTACTCCTGATTCCATCTCAATGGGATCGAAATATCTAATAATAAACGAATACGCAAAATTATTTATTTTTGGCCGATAGTCCTTAGAATATAAAAAAAAAAAAATATAATAAAAAACTTTAAAAAAAATGCTTTTATTTAAATTGTACTAAAAAGAGAGAAATAATTTCATTTTTGTTGTTAAAATTGTTGAATATTTATGACTTAAAATAAAAGCGTGGGGTTTCGAGGGGATTCCGAGGCACTAAGAATAGACAATTCCTTAAGATATCAATGGCGCCCCACGCTTTTATTTTAAGTCATAAATATTTAACAATGTGAACAACAAAAATGAAATTAATTCTCTTTTTAGTTCAATTTAAATAAAAGCATTTTTTTTAAAGTTTTTTATTATATTTTTTTATTTTAAACTTTTTAGTATTTTTTATTATAGATACAGTATTAAAAAAAAGGAATTGATCCATAAATATCAAATTTAAAATTTCTAGCCTATCGGGAAGTCCTTTGAAAATTGACTAATTCGTGTGAAGCTTCAAATAAAGAAACCACATTAGTTCGGCCTATTTTGGTTTAAAAAATTATTCATTATCATAAAAAAATGACCCGTAAATATTAAATTTCAAAACTATAGTTCATCGGGAAATGTCTTACAAAAGAAAAAGATTTCTTTTAGACATTTTTTTATTGAGTAAAAAATAAACTCTAAATTTTCTTTTAAGATTCTTAATTTTTCTCTTAAACGTTAATCGTGTTTATGAGAAGCTATCGCTAAAAGAAAATATAGAGGATAATTATTATTTTAATTGTTAGTTTTGTGTTAGTACAGGTTTTTATTATTAACAAAAGACATTTTAAATATTTTTTGATTTCAATTTTTCAACCATCTTATTCATATAAAAACATATGTTTTTATTTTAATAAGGGAATTTTATTTTTTTTTTTTTCAAATCAAAATATAAATAAAATGTTTTTTTTTTTTGTGTATAAATTAATACACAATCATGTATTTGTTGCAGTGACATTGTTATGGATACAAACAGCTCTATCTGGGAGTGTGCAGAGTGTGTTGCCAGAGTTGACAAAGAGACGTGCGACCTGTGCTCGTCGTCGGCTCGATCCTTGCTCGTTGCCATGTTGAAGTGTAGTAACATCTCAGGAGCCGGAGTGAACGTCACCGTCTGTGTTGTAGGCATTTCAGCTTCATCTCCACTTTCAGTTGGCTGAAAATAAATAAAAAATTTTTAGTAAAATTCGATGATTTTTTTAGAAAATTCATGCTCAGGAATATATCTACATATATTTCTCAGAAATTAGTGGAAAAAACTTAATTGCAGTTAATGTGACCCGCCTTGTTTGTGGTTATTTATTAGTGAGATATAAATATAGATAAATAAATATCTCTGTTGAGCATCAGTCAGATATAAATAAATAATTTCTAGTAAATTTATTAATTTGCAATCACCCAGGACTGTAGATTTAAACAATAGGTAGGAATTTGGAAGCCTTATTCAGTCCGTTTAAATAAAATATTTTAAAAAATGTATCTTATTTATTGATTTTTCTTCCTCATGCTTCGACCGCTGTGATGTCTTTCTTTGTGAGAAGAGAGTCATATTTGTGAATACATTACAAAACAAATTATTAAAATACAGTACATGATTAAGATGGGATACCTATAAGTGTGTCTAATCATGTACTGTATTTTTAAAATTTTTAATTTCAGGAGGAGTGGCTGAATATATATTGAGTAGTGAGGATATCCAGGCAGCCAAAAAACAATAAAGAAAATTAAATTTGTCTTTATTTCATATATTTGTCTACGTTTCGGCCGATATACCGGCCTTCATCAGGACAATTGTTGTTTGCCTCGAGCTTATAGAGGCTCTTAGCAACTCTAGACAATGTGTTTGAGTGAACATTCGTCGGCTGTCATGACTTCACAGCGGTCGAAACCTGTGGTATGAGGAAGAAAAATTAATAATTAATAAATAAATAAGATATATTTTGTTTATTTTAAACTGACTGAACAAGGCAAGGCCTCCAATTCCTACCTATTGAGTAAATTTATTATTATTTTTAAAAAATCTAATTGATACGCAGAAGTTTAAGTAAAAGAATTTAAAAAAAAATTATAATTAATCAACAAGATATCATAAAATATAAAATTTTCTCAAGTTAAGATCTATCAAATGACAAGAAGAGTGAAAAGTATAATCAATTTTTCGATTAGAATTAGATGATGTCATCAATATTTTTTTAAGCGTTATGGGTTTCGAGTTGAGAATAATTTCTAAATATAGGCCTATATATATATACAAATTTTTACCTATTATCAAAGTATTTGAACCTCACATTCTATTTGCATAAGTCTTTTAATAATATATTAAATATATATATATAATATATGGGTTTCTTTTCTCTACTAATTGGAAACTGGCCATACATTAATGTCCCAAGCATATTTTTGTTAAAAATTAAGAAAACAATTACGTTCAATGAAAGGCATTATAAAATGAAATGTGAACCTTCTAAAAGCCTTCGAATTATCCTTTTGTTTTGTGAGTTATGGTCCAGTAGCTGCTTGAGGATTTGTTTATATTAAATAAATATTTTTATTTTATGAAATTAATATAATACTTCAAACAATTAAGATAATGTTGATAAGAGAAGTACCTGTTCAACGATAGAGAATGCTGTTCTATATGACAAGTTAGAAACAGTCCCATTACTGAATAAAAAGTATTAGTAAAGACCCCTTAAATTCATTGGGACTGTTTTTTTTTTTACATATATAGTTACTTAACATAAAATTCTTTTCAATCTATTTAAATTGAAAAGGCAGACTTGATAACATACTCGCTAATTATTTAAAAAAAAAAACATTAACAAATTTTAACACTTCAAACAATTAAGATAATGTTGATAAGAGAATTGGCTGTTCAACGATTAGAATGATAGACAGGAAGAGAGGATGTCAGCCAAAAGGAGAGCCTCTATCGAATAAAAATCTCCATTCAGAAGACGTTTCGGTTTTAATTAAATAAATCCATCATCAGTTCTTAAGAGATTATTGGCAATCTCAAGGTGTACACCATTGAAATCCAGATAGAGTTGTTATATATAAACATATATACAAAATTATATAAAAATAAAATATTTTTCATTAAGACTCATAATTTTAGAAATGGGACACGACAGGGGACTGTGGATTGAGGTGTTTGAAGTTCATTTAATTGAATATTACAAATTTATATTACAATATAAGCGATGGCGTGCCAAGAATAACTAATATATTGTCTTTACTAACACTTATTATTCAATAATAATAAGATATATTATAAATATATATTCCAATTAGTAGAGAAACGCTCATATAGAGGAATACTTAACCAATAACTAAATATTCAAGGAAATATATATATTTATATAGGTGCATGAGTTAAAATATTTAAAGTCTGGAAGACTAAAATACCTAAAATATATATTTTTCCAATCAAGAAACAAAGAAAATTATATTTCTGAGCTGAAAGTTAATACGCTTATTAAGATTTATTGATGACATCATCTAATTCTATAACTAGATTTCCTTGACTTTTAATTGCAGTCTGAATATGGTATTTTAACTGAGATTTTAGCTAAACCAGTTGCTACTCAAAATTCTATCAATATATCGTAAAACACAGTTTTTAAATCGCCTTTTGAATTTCTACAGCTTTCAGATTTTATAAGAAAAAATAATATTAGACCACAATCATCTGCCTTGGTCTCTCAAGAAAGGATAGATAGATCCTTAGGGCAAACACTATTTGTTCATTTATTTGAAGTTTTTTTTTATAGCTGATTGTATTGTTTGTAGGTACAATGAGAAATTAAAGAGAGTGCAGCCGAACTCGGTGTGAGCAGTCAGATATATAATTTGCGGACTTCGCCATTATAAATACATTTCACCTACTATTTTATATAAAAAAAATATACATGTATTTAATGTATAAAAAAAAAAAACCAAAGAGTGAGAATGTTGAAATTCATATTGATATTGGTGTCATACTCCTAGTGCTCTGAAGATGGTCCTAAACAGGACCGAAACGTCAAGGGGGGAAATAAATGAAATTACGCTTAGCTGCATTGTCTATAATTTCTCATTCTACCTACAAAATATTCGCTCAGTTTGTTTGTTTGTTTTTTTTTTTTTATTTATTTAAGGTCTTATTCGACAATGGATGTCATTTAGACCCCGTCTCTATTTATTTCAATTTATTAGTAGCCAATTAAATTGAAATAAATTGTCGCATGAGACGGGATACGAACCCGCGACCCTTGGTACAAGAGGCCAGCACGCTAATCACTGCACCAAGGCCCGAGGGCTTGCTCAGATTTAATAAATTCTATAAATATAAAATCTGAACCTAATCTGTTGTCTATGGCCATGTAGACCCATCCCTATTTATTTCAAATAATTTTAAAAAAAAAAAAAAAAAAAAAATTTTCTCGCCTGGGAAAGGGGGGGAGAACGGGGCCCCGGCGGGAGGGGGTCTTCTCTCTGAGCCACGGGCCAAGGGCCTTGAAATCATTTAAAATTAAAGAACTTATTATAAAAGGATCATTCCTATTTCTTAAAAAGATAATGACAAAAAATCTTACTTTAGGGCCGTCCACATAGTACGTAACGCGTTAGGGAGAAGAGGGGTCTGGACAAAACGTTACTTATTGTGACATGGGGGAGGTGGGGATTTCTCTAAAGCCGCCCATTCACGCCCCCCCCAAATACAACAAATTTCTTTTTCTCCCCCCCCCCCCTCGGTGTTGGGGGGGGTACCTCCCTTTTTGTGGGGAGGAGGGGAGGGGGAGGGTGGGGGGAGAGAGAAAAAAAAAATAAGAAGGAATTTATAAAATTGGGAAAAATGAAGTGATTATTTGAGTCGGGAGGGATAATTTACGAAAAAAAAGTAAAATGATATGAATTTTGTATAAACAATTTTATTCGGGGGAGGGGGTAGTTCTATGTTGTGACATAATATTGGGGGGGGGTTTGTTTGTATGTGACTAACTGTGACATGGGGGGGGGGGGAGGGACTAGAAAATCGTCAAAAACGGAGTTACGTAATATGTGGACGACCCCTTTGTTATAAAAATTTTTTTTTTTTAAATAGGCTATTTTTTGTAACTTTAAAATGAAGTTTGATTTGTATCATAATATGTTTATATGTAAATTATATATTATATATATTTAAAGATAGATTCTTTTATTTTAACCCTCCCCCCCAAAAAAAAAATAACAAATTTCCAGGACCGCGCCTGTATTTAATGAATATTATAAAAAAATTATAGTAGTTCAAGTTTAAGTAAAATTTTTCTGTATATTTGAGCACCGCAAATCTGCTTGTTCATTTCTGGGAATAGCAATCACCTCGCAATTAGGGAGTAGAAAATAACAAAATCCAGAAAACATCTAACAACCCCCTTACTAAATCTCAGAATCAGAGTAAGAAGAGCTCAGCGACTTATCATCTGGGAGTTAATAGTTAAGGAGTTTTTTTATATTCAATATTTTGAGAGTCATTTTTTTAAAGAGCATTTTTCTTCTTTCAAAAGGATTAATTAATATTTTTCAACAATTAACCTTTAAAGAATTTTATTTATTTAAGGTCTTTTTCAGCATCTGAGGTCACTTAGACCCCGTCCCTATTTATTTCATTTGATTGGTATCCAATTCAATTGAGATAAATTCTTCGCCTGGGACGGGATGCGAACCCTTGACCTTTGGCACCAGAAGCTGATACTCTGAGCCATAGCTCAAGGGCAAAGAATTTTATTTAATTTGAGAGTTTCTTTTTATTCTTCACCTGGCTATTTCGGGTCTTGAAATCGGTCTCGCTGCATTGAGTACTTCCATCCTCAACTTTATTCGTTTGCTGCGAAGATTGTTGCGGTTGCTCGTTAGACGAATCCTGATTGGAGGCGGGTGTCGTCGTATAGGTGAATCTTGCCTCGTTAGGTTCTGCCTCAACCACAGTAGCCGTTGCTGTAGTGCCACCCGGGCCAGGTAACTGAACGAAAAACCCACGAAAAGATGAACTAACATCCATCTAAAGATATTTTATAAACAAAATTAAATTAAAATATAATTTTTTTTTTTTTTTTTTTTTGTAAAAATTTATTGTTGCTCGAAGAATTATACTATTAAAAATATTAATCGCACTGGTTGAAGTTTAGTCTATTCTCAAATTTTCCAGGGTGGCCATAGAGAAATGATTTGAAATTTCCCTGATTTCAGGAAATTTTTCTATTTTCACATGATTTAAAATTTTTATTCGTGTAATTAAGATATCTAAAGTTTTGATTAAAGTTGTCTTTTTTGATCTTTTTCTTAACAAATTGAGCAGCCAAAAATTTTACTTGTATCTTTTAAGCATTAACAAATTTATTTTTTCAATCAATGATAGAATAATGAACCTTCTATTTACTGTATGATAATGAGTCCAAAAAATATCGATGATGAGACGAGTGGCTTTTTACTCAATCACTGAGAAAAAAAATATGTATTTATAAAGGGGTCGTCCACATGTTGCGTAACGCCTTTTTTGACGATTTTCTAGTCCCCCCCCTCATGTCACAGTTGGTCACATACAAACAAACCCCCCTACAAATATTATGTCACAACATAGAACTACCCCCCCCGCCCCCTCCGAATAAAATTTCTTGTACAAAATTCATATCATTTTATACCTTTTTTTTTTAAAGTAAATTTTCCCTCGGGACTCAAATAATCACTCCATTTTTCCCTGTTGTGTAAATCATTCGACCTTTTTTTTCAAAAATTTTATAAATTCAACTTTGAATTGTTATATCACATATAGAGAAACCCCCGGGCCCCCCTTATCACAATTAGTAAAGTTTTGTCTAGACTCCTCCTCCCCCTAACGTAATATGTGGACGGCCTAAAAGTGTTAAAATGCTTTTTGAGCTTCTTCTATGAAACTTAAAAATTTGATTGATAAATTGTTGAGTTTGATGACTGTAGATATTCAATTAGGAGAGGACGGGAGCCTTCCCGGGACGTCGGCGACAGGATATAACTTGGCTGCTGTGTCCTGGGAAGGCTCCCGTCCTCTCCTAACTTAGAAATTTGATATTAAACTTACTAAAATTAAAAAGACATACTTATTGCAATAAAATATTTTTTCATTTATTTAGCAATTCTTTACTATAGTTGGTATTTTAAAACTAATAATTATGCGAAGTAGTTTTTTAATTAGTTAAAATTAAATAAAATGAAATAATGTAGTGACTAGTAGGAATCTAAGATAAATTAAATGCCTTTTTCTAGTATTTGTAGGAAATTTAAAAAAAACTAATTTGACATTGCTTTAGAAGGCGCGATAAATTTCCCTGATACTTTTCAAAATTCGCTGATATTTCCATGATAATTCCCGGTCCCATTAAATTCTCTGATATTTCCAGGTTTTTAAGGTTTTCCAGGTCTGTGGCCACCCTGTTTTCATAAATATTTTTTTTCTTGTAGATGCCTGGATTGTAGGGCCACTTGAGATATAATTGTGTTTCAAGGGCATCCCAAATAATGCTAAGATTGTTCTGTTAATTAGAAAAGGATTGGATGAATAATAGACCTGTATACAGATACACGTAAGAATTTTGTTTATTATATTTTAACATTAAAGGCCGCATGTAGGCACAGTGGGGGGCAAGTATGACATGATTTTTTGGCATTTACAATAGAATCTCCATTATATATATATATATATTTTATTGCTCAGGATGAGAAGACTAAGATGATGAAGCAAGACATCTACCTCTAAACAGACCGAAGGACTGGCAAAATTTGAAAAAGGGATAATCAATGTCCCAAATTGTTTCAAAACGGGACGTTTGATTAGCTTATCAATGAGGCAAAGGAAATAAGTATTATTATTGAATACTATTATATAAATACAATTGAATGAACTTCTGTTGTTATCACATTTAATGATTTATTCCATTGTATTTAGAATCAAATATGAAAATTTTTTTTATATTATATATTGGTTTGTTCGTATTATATATCATAATAAAATGAAAAGAAATTCAATAAATCTTTTGTTGTATTATAGACATAGAATGTGTCTATGATTCAAAAGTCGTATTATGTCATTGTTTTCGTAGAGATAAAATAAATATCCTAAGAAATAGAATGTAATATTATGATAAGTACATATTAAATGAAATATATTAGATAAAAAGAAAGACTGTCTGAGTAGGAGAATCCCACAAAGAATAGGAATAATCATTCATGATAGATTAGATTTTAATCACTATTGCATATATATATATATAAAAGTAAACTTGATGTTTACATAATCTATCAAGTTATCTTTATTGAACACATAAATTGAATGATTGACTTGCAGAAAAAAATCTTAAAACATCCTGAGATGCAAAATTTTAGACAAGAAAAATTTGATATTATGTTATAATTCTTGATTTTAACATTTGATGCATTACTGCAAATAATCACTTAGAGACCGCTAAGTATATATAATTTTACAGAAAAATAGAAATTATGCAGAAAAAATTTTTGTAGTTAACAAATTCTTAGCGAATGACCCCAAGGAGGTCTTGCCTTGTTTCAAGAAGAAAGTAAAAGAAAAGGCAAATGTGGAGAAGAGCTGAACCTAGAAAACAATACAAGAAAAAGAAGAATCAGAAAACCAGTATGGATGAAAATGCTAAGAAAATGAGAGTGCGAAATGTTAAATGTCAGATTGGAAGGCAACCAGGTAACTTTAAATTGGCAAACTCAGGATCAATTTAACTCTAAAATTTTTTTTTTCTTAAAAGTGGAAAGATCTAAAAAATAAACAAGCTCTGTTAGTATTTTCGACCAAGTTATGTTTCTAGCTAGCGAACTAATCCTTATTTCTGGATCCACCCGGCTTCTTTTTTTATTCAGCCTATTCTATGCTAGGAAGGATGTCCTAGTTTGAGGAGGGACTCCCTCAGCATCGGCGTGTAGCCTGCTCCTTTCGAAGAGTGCATCACTGAGAGGGAACCTTTTTTACGTCCCTTCCACAGGACGGTCACAGCAACTCCTCGTAGAGTTGCCAGGGGGCTATTGTGGTGAGATCCATTATTCCAATCCAATGCCTGCTTGAGAATTTTTTTACATAAATAAATATTTTTATTTAATGAAAAAATCCCGCACGCTCAGGATTTGAACAGGGAACTTCTTTATAGAAGCCGACACTCTAGCCCGCTACACCAGCGAGCCCCCTGTCAGCCAACAGGATAGCCTCTATCAAATAAAAATCTCAATTCAGATGACGTTTCGGCTATAATTACATAATGCCATCATCAGTTCTTATGAGAATATTGGCAATCTCAACACCATTTAAATGAAGATAGAGTTGTTATATATAAACATTTACAAAATTATATAAAATATAAAATTTGCACATAAGGTGAAGTATGCTCATTAGATTATAAGGCGAAGCCCCAAATGTATTATTATGTATGTATTATGTATGTATTGTAATTAAAGCCGAAACGTCTTCTGGCTTGAGATTTTTATTTGATAGAGGCTCTCCTGTTGGCTGACATCCTCTCTTCCTGCCTTTAATCTAAACAATGAACAGCCACTTCTCTCATCGACATCTAAAAAAGGGTGATTTGACATCAGAACTGCGAAGCGAGGGAGGGCGTCAGCCGTCGATATAGTCTATATATATATATAAATTTTGTTCAATGAAATTCAAGTTGACAGAATTGGATTTACTACAATGATGGAAAAGATATAAAAACTAACTAAACTCTCCGTCCATAATTCGAATATAATTCATAATAGCCATCTTTATGAAGTCTTTTAAAAAAAATAAATAAATGAGAAGATAATTAGATGGAAATAAATTAAATACCATAATGTTCAATATCACTCAACGAAATAATATTTGGAAAGATAAAGAAGTTTCTCTGGTAAAGTCGCGTTTGTTGATGAAATTTCCTCGATTCGGTAAACTTATGGAGTCATAATGGTAGAGGTGGTTTGTTTTTGGAGTCAGGGCCTTGCTGGTCTAGTTTATGGATGTCGCAGAGGTTGGGATCGAGACCTTAATTTGCCTACTCCCCATGTTAAGCGATGCTTGTGTTTGCATTAGAGATGTGTGTAAATTATACCATCTTCTTCTTCTTCTATCTTGGCCTTATCCCTATGTGGGGTCGGCAAAATTAATTTATAAAAAAATAAGAGACCGGGAGAAAAGCAAGCCGATCCGTCTCACTGATGTGGAAAAGTGAAAAAAAGGCTGGCATAAAGGAAAAGAATAATTGCCAGCCTTAGCTCGGGTAACTCGTGGTCGCCATCCACATACTCACTAGAAATGAGCTCCTGAGTGCCCATCCAACACCATTTTTAAACACAATTCAAAAGCAAACACAAATCTCGGAGACATCCATAACACTTCGACTTGGGGAGTAGGCAGGTGAGGCTCCGAATCTAAACTAAAGACAAACACAACCTTCCTAGATCTAAACCTCGTCCAAATCTTAACAACCAACGTAACTTGGTCCGAGAAACTTTATTTTCATATCAAGAAAGGAACAAGCAGAACAAAGAATACGAATCAGCCATTATTTTCTTCCCATTCGTTAAAGGTCAAGAGTCACACTGCTTTGCCAAACGCAATCTCCAAATCACAACCGTCGGCTCTGTCTATATCAAGTAAGAAATAAATACAAGATAACATCAAAGGAAATTCTCAAAAATGATAAGGTATCAATTTATACTAACAAGATATTTCAAATTGGAAAAAAAAAAACAATTGTGGCCTGAGGTGCATGATGGACATGGAGATGCAATCTAAACACTTGTAAATAAATAACTAAAATGTAAACTTATGGGGAAATGTTTTTTCCAAGTCCCTAATGACGAAAACGTTAGAAAGAAACTATTCCCAGGAAATGGTAAAATATCAGAAATGATAAGAAATGATGTATAGATTAAAATAAAAATCTTTAATTTTAATTTTTAAACATTCATTTTTATACTCAAAAAGGTTTGTAAGAAATAAATGAAAATAATCTGTTTTGAATCTTCTGATATGATATATACACCCTGTATTAATATTAGATGTTATATATCTATATATTTTTCATTCTAGACATTTAGATATGATAAATTTTCAACGGTGTATGATGATATTATTTTATAAGAAGAAGCTCTATTTTGAGTGAAGAAAAGTTTTCAAAAAGCAATAAAAAAAATTATCAGGCATTAAAAAATATCACAAGAAAATGTATTAGAATTTGAGTGACTGCTGGTGTCAAATAAAATAGTAAATAAAGGACAAACAAGAAATATAAAGACATAGCCATATATATATATATAAATAAATAATCATTTCAATAACATCTGGTAGACTTAGAAGTGACTGTCAATGCACTTACAAAGTGATCTGGTCGCCCACTTCCCATGGGACAAATTATTTTCCCATGGACTTTATATTAGTGAGGAAGCATTTAGGCATGAAATCTGAGCTTTGACATGAATGAGTCATCATAAGGGCAATAATGCGGGATAGGGGCTTAAAAGTTTTAAATATGGATTTCCTTTACAATCAATATTTTAAGATAAGGTCAAGTGATATTAATGTTTTGTAATAGTGAAAAAATAAATGTATTATTTTGAAAGGTAGGCAGCTCTAGTTCGTTCTTTATTAATTTCCAACTTGAAGTAAAGAATAGTAAGAGCAGGGAGTATATCAATTATCCAAGCAAGATTATATAGATATTATATATGTAATTAGTTTAGTTAATTATTAAATTGCTTAGGTTGAAATAAGTAAAGAGAAATATTTTTTTGGCCTGAGGTTCTTTAGATTTAGATAGAAGATTTAAATAATTCACCAATTCCAGAAACAAAGAATGATTTTAACAATGAAAACGTCAGCATGATATCTGATGGTTTTTTTTTTGTACAAAATAAGAAATATTTCAAGAATTCAAAAAAAAAGCAAGAAAAGTTGAAATTTTTCTAAATCCTCTTTTGCCCCCGGGTTTGGCGTAGTAGGTAGCGTGCCTACCTCCTATACCAAACGTCGCGGGTTCGGACCCCAGGCAGTCCGATGATTTTATTTAAACCATTTGGATACCAGATGGCTTAAATAGAAATGCCTGAATCCCCAATAAATATACGGTTATCGTCAGTCTTAAATGGCCTAAGTTACCGAAAAGACTGTGTGAATGTGTGTGTGAGTGTGTGTATGAGAAAAAAGTGAGAATGTTAAAAAAAAAAATCCTCTTTTTGCCAAAAGAGGGAAAACAAAATTCTAACTGGGTTATTTGAGCGGATTTAGAAAAATTTCTTTTTATCATTAATTAAAATACTTCAAAATATTTGGTAGAACTAGAAAATTTTATTTAAAACCATCATTTTAAAAAGAGAAATAATGTAAAGTGCTCTCAAGAAATGACCCTTTTTTATGTTGATGGAATGAGTGAGTTGCAGTAATTTTTTAAGCAGGTGTCAAATATCCTCCCCTATGCGTTGAATACGTGATCTTAATGGAATGAGACCACTAAACCTCAACAAGTAAGGTGTTAACGATTCAATTGATCAGAAATTATGCGGAGTCACAGTCTTAAGTAAGGTAAGATATGCAGCTATTATATCCGATGACACACCCATTTTCCTTGGAGCTTGGTTGGCTATGAATTGTTCATTAATTTTTTATTATTTTATATATTCTCTTATTTTTTTTATAGAAATTTGTTTAACTTGTACGATTAATTTCCTGTTTTATGTTTTGTACACAAACAAACTTGTGAAGATTGAATTTGTTTTTTGTTTTATAGCAGCACCAAATAGCCTCAAAACAAATAAATAAAATAAAATCCTTTAACGGCGGAGTACGCGAGATTTTCATCTTTAAGATCAGGAAGATCTTTAATTATTGACAGCCAAAGAAGATGGTTCAAAAAATCAATAAATTGGACAATGAACAAAATATTGAAGAAGTAAATGTTTATTCTCAAGATTTGTAAAGAAATAAGCTGCATCTATCTATGATCGAGAATCAAAACTCAAGGCAGGGTGTATTCTTTGAAGCACAAAAACTATATGTAGAATTTCCTTTTAGAGCTTGTATCTAGATCCGAGCCAATACCTGCATGGCGCATTTGAATTGCTGGACTCGAGTCTCGCCGTCGCTGACCAGTTGAATGCCCGCAGCTTGCACAAGACTATTGAGGCCCTCTGCAGCAAGTGACAACTTCGCCGTCTGTTGATGTTGCTGCTGTTGTTGTTGCTGCTGTTGCTGCTGCTGCTGCTTGGCCTCCGGACTGCCCTCCTGTGATTTCTTTTTGTTCAACGACTCATCTTTGACATAGACCTGGGCCGGCCGAGGAGAAAACCAACCAAGAGGGCGCCATCAGAACAAGACAGACATTTTCAATAACAAAGGGGGAAAAAAAAAAATTAAATAAAAATCGATCAATATATATAACAATCGAATAAATTTCATACGTACAATTTTTTCATCAAGTAGGGATGTGTGATTTTTATTGTTCTGAAATTCATTGATGAAAAAAAAAAAAAATTAAAAAAAAAATAAATAAATTTGGGATTCAAATTGGGACTTACCCCCAGAGAGAAATACGGTCTTTAATGATAATAAAAAATAAATAAATAAAATTCAAAGTAAAATAACAAAAAAAAAAAAAAAATATTAAGTAAATAAATAATTTGAATACGTACCAGGCCAACTTTTCCTTCTCTATTAAATTCATCGGAATAACGAAGAGAGGTGAAATAACTCTCGAGCATAGCTTCAGCATTAACGCAAGATTCACGGAAATCATAAAAACTCTCCAATTTGTCTACGCAGTGGCTGCATATGATCTTTGGTAGTGAATCATCTTCGAGGATCTGCAAAAGAAATATAAAGTCAATTTTCTTTTCTCTTTAAAAAAAAAACACAAGAATTTTTTAAGAAAGATATTTATATATATATATATATTACGGTGGGCCGAAAAAAGTTATAATCAAAAATTAAAAAAATAATAGCAAAAATGAAGTTTTTTTGGTATTTTGTGCGCATGCGCGACCGGAAGATGTCAACAGATTTTGATAATTTCTTTTTTCCTTTTTTTTCCGCAACTTCGAAATAAAAAATGAGTTTTTTTCGGCCCAACCTAATATATATATATACAGTTGACAGTATTACCCTGAATACAAGTGGGAAAAGACATCACACCATTTAAAAGGGAAAAACATTTGGGAAAGTTAATAAAATTATATATATATATATATATATATATCTACATTCTTTATTGAGTATATATTGTCAAGTACGATATATTCAATAAATATTTATTTCTAATAAACAAAGAAAAATATTCCAACTTGCTATAATCTCTGATAAGGGATGTTTTGTTAAATTTATTTAGTGATAATAAAATATTTTACCAATAAATTCTAAATTGTATTCAGAATTCATCCAAAAAGGAAACTAATCAGCAGTTAAAGGGGTTAGAATGAACTTAGATATTTAGTATTAATAAATAATTTACATTTTTTTGTATTAAATTTAATTAAACCAAAGTTAAAATGAAAATGTAAATTATTTATTAACGAAAACAACTCTAAAAGTTCAAGTTTTCTTGTTCATAATCGACGGCTGAATAGCGGAAGCAAAAAGCGTGTCAGTTTCACACACATTATTATAAAATAATGATTTTTTTGGATAATTTTTATTCCATATATAAAAAATTTTTCTAAGTATAGGTGGAGAAATAATGGTTTTGTAATATGATATATCAAGATATATCTATATTACATTTATTAATAATGGAGGTGAAATTTATATTTTTGACCTATAAGAGATAACGGGAAAAATCTGATAACTTTTTTTTCTATTTTTTTTTCAATCCATTGTTTTACGATAACGTGTAAAACAATAGCAAGTAAGGCAACGCCTGTTATATTTTTACGTTGGTTTTGTGTAATATTACATTTTAATCAGAATTTAATACACATTTTCAGTTAATGTGATTTAAAACAAAAAGATGTTTGTGTCTTAAGGGAAATGGAGAATTGATGCATTTCTATTATATATATATAATACTAAAATATGGCCTCATTTGAATTATATAATATAATCAGGTATGGTAAAGATCTTTTAAAACGGATCCGGCCAGTTCGGACGATCCAATCCACAAATCTGATCCGGCTGCTGTTAAAGGATTAGCGATCCGATCCGATTTTGACAAAGGATCGCTGTTCCAAACCGCAGATCCAGATCCGAGATCCGAAAATCCGATCCGGACTTACAATCCAGAAATATATCCGGACTTGCAATCCATAAATCCGATTTGATCCGGATCCAGTTTCAAATGAAATTGCCGAATCAACATCTAAATTTGTTCCAGAATTAACGAACATTCTGAGCAGATTCACTAATTTAAAGGATTAGAAATCCTTTGAAAAGGATATATATATCAACATGCTTTATTGAGTATATTGTCCCTTATCCCTTATAAAAGATTAGCGATCCGATCCTAAGTCAGAGAGCAAAAAGATTTCGATCAAAATTCTTAAATCCATCCCCATTTTGATTTGGATCGCGATCCAGATCCAAGATCCTCCCAAAAAAAAAGGATTTCGATCCAAATCCTAAAATTCTGTATCGGATCGGATCTTCGGATTTAAATCCAAAAGGATGCCTGCCGATCTATCTAAATATAATAAAAAGTTATCCTTAATATTTTTAATAAATAATAAACTATATATATATAACATATTATAGATGGGTTTAAGTATAATGGACATAATTAATATTTTTGTTTTTTTCATATTGAAAATCTCTAAAGAAAAGTAAGAATAGTAAATCCTATCATATCTATTAGGTTTTTAATCTAAATATTTTTCCTATAATTCTCACAAGAATGTGTTGTTTAGATTTCTTTATTAAGGAAATTTCAACTTCCTAGTATAAAAACAAGAGATTACTCACGCACATATTATCTAAATAGGCATTTAAAATCTTTAATGATATTAAAATTTCTCAAGCTTTATTCTTACGTTCTCTAAGAAATCAGAATTCAAATGGTCATGAATTTTTAATGATGTTGGTGAGATAATTTTCAAAATTAAATCTAATGTAATCATTTGTTAATAAGGAAGTTGTGTTTGCGAAAATGAAATAGACCAAAATTCTGAAATTTTCAGATTTCATAAAATTTATTTGATATGGTTAAAAAAAAACATAACTGGACATTGGGTCATCTGTCCAGTTATCTTTGTGAGCAATTCTATATACCGTATATATTTTTGTGAATTAAATACTAATAGTCAAATATTCAGACTCTGTGCAATAGGCTTATGACCTGTTTTGTAAATATTTTGTCTGATAATATAATTTTAATTTTGAAAAAAAAAAATCTTTTCTTTTCAAAATCGAAGGTAATATTTAAACGCGGACCTAAATTTTCAAATTAGGACCTCAAAAACAGCTTCAAAATTTCATCTGACCTTTTTTTTGTGAGTGCCACTTAGAGCTCTGGGCTTCGGTCCCACCCGGTCCTGCTTTTAATTAATAATCAATAGTTGACGATACGGCGATTAAACGAGTAAAAAAAATCTAATGAAAATATTTTATAAAAGAGCAAGAAATAACATGAAAGAAAATAAATTTGAGTGAGCCTATGGAAAAATCTAGAAGAAAAGTTGTTTATAGAGAAATTGTGAAATGAACAAGGCCAACTAATCGTTAAACGGTTAATCGATTTGACCTATGATTGGTATATCACTGTAAAATTTATAAATCTGCATGAATATTTTATTAAATACCATTTTTAGTAATTCTCTTTCAAATAAAATAAACAGAATTTTATAAAATGGGAACACTTGACAATTTTTAATAATTAAAATTTCTCTTAAAAATTATCATAGTCATAAAAAAAAATCTGAATAACTGTAATATATTAGAATGGTTGTAGACATAAGACATTAAACTAACAAAAATTTATTTCTAGAATTGTAACCAGTAATTATGAATAAGTGAAAAATGAGGATATATATACAAAGCGTTCATTAAAAGAAAGCTAACAGTTTAGTTTATTTTTAACGATTAAACGATAAGCTAAGAAAGTGATTAGCATAAATAAAAAAATTTCTATTATCAAACTAAACATTGCAAAAATTTATTTCAAAAGAGAGAGAGCAAAGGCAATTTTCTTGGTTTAACAAAAACAATTCTTGATTTAAATGGCATATGTTAATTAAAATTAAAACTTGCTTTTGATATAGAACACTACATTTTCTGACATTCAAGGTCATTTTATAAGGTAAGCTAAAAGTTTAAAAGAAAATGTAGACTAAAAAAAAAATTAATTGGTTATATTTAAAATTTTTATATTAAGAAAAAATTTTTAAAACTTTTTTTTAAGTAACAAAAAGATCATTCATTTAATTATTTTGTTAAATAAAAGTTAGAAAGAGAAAAATTACACAACAAACTTTTATTTTAAAAGTTTTCTATTAATAAAGTATTCAAGAAGAATTGAAAATTGCATTTAATAAAGTTAGGTCATATAATTGATTATTAATTAAGAAATTTTCTATATTTCGAATTTTTTTTATTCAAATAAATGAAAGTATGAAAATTCTTATCCACGCGGATTCAATCATACTCTAAAAAATATAAAAAATATAAATAACAAATTTTTTATGACTACATATATATATATATATATATATGACTATGATTCCGGAGATAAAATAGTATTTCTAGTGTTTTATTGTATAAAAATATATATAATTATATCCATTTTTATTATTTACTAATTAAACTAAACAAGATAATTTAAAAATTATGCATGGAAAATTTTTTTCTTTCTAAATGAAATTATGAAATGAAATGATAAATATGGAAACAACCTATAAATTTAAATAATGAATGAATAGTAAAATTAGTAAGAATAAAAAAAGCTCTTGCGGTACATTAATTATGCACCTGTCACCTTTCCTAAATATAATTATATTCATTTTTATTATTATAAAAATTTGCTGAATAAGTATTTGAGTAGTTTATTGTCCTGATTTTTAATAAAAATGTGAAATCACATTTCAAGATGAAAATAATTCTCTTTATATATAAACGAAATATCAATTTGTTCTTGAATTATTAAACAAAAGAAAACAGTACAATGATGAGAGAATGACTATCTATGCCTTTTTTATATATATGATTAATTCATTTTTTAAGAAATTAAGAAAATTTCTTAGGCTGTCCAGAAAATTTCCAATTCTTTTTTAAAAAAACAATGAAATAATCACATGTTGAAAACGCCTTGATGAGATTTAATATTTAATAGTGCTCTACATAAAACAATGACCAAAAATATGTTTATGGTAGCCTATTTAAAGAAAATTTCTAATTAAAAATGTAAAGAAATAATTGAATTTTAAATTAAATATAAAAAATTTAAATTCACATAAATGGAGGATTTATTGAATTTTTGAAATCTTTGTTAATCAAGGTCAATGGCAATAAAAATAAATAATTTAGGAACCAGACGGTTATTTGTTTAACTGTTAATATGAATTTATTTAGGATTTCATTTTAATTTGTGAGTAAATGGAATAAATGATGGGAAGCAAAGAGAATTGTCAATGGAGGATTAAAACAAGGCTGAGATGTTGGCCCACAAACGAGTGACCCGTGACGTGACGTTGCATTGCCTAGCTTGAGGATGCGTCCAGGCCCAAACCGAAATGTTACGAATTTTTTGAATAGGATGTTTCGAGGTCAATAAACCCGAATAGAAAATATTTAGGAATGGAAAAGTGAGTGGGAAAGAGAAAGAGTTGTTTGGCATTTTAAGGTTATCCGAATCGAACCTTGGCTTATTAGATCCTTTGAAGGTTATTCAATTTTTTTATGGGATTATTCTAATTGACATTTTCATTAATAGGGAAATACGCGTTGATGAGTCAATGTCAACAACATGCAAGATGGGATAATGGGACCAGGATAAAAGTTGGAGAGGGAGGTTTGAGGGTTGAGGAGGGGCATTAGAGAGCCAAGGGGAAAGGGCCAGCCAAGTAGCCAGCCAGCCCTTTAGTACCTGCAGTGGCAGACATATCTGGATCTTGGTGGGGAGTTGCCTGCGCCGCCCTTCTTCGCGGAAGATGTGCATTTTTGTACCCTCGCTCGAGGTACATAGTCGACAGAGCTCGTAGTAATTGACCCTGCGGTATCCCGCCATGGCCAGAGCCCCAAAAATGACGCTGACCAACTCCTCCGAATGGACCCAATTGGCAATGGACGCCAGTCCAAGTCGAGACTCGACTCCACGGCGTGGCCGAGATCTCGAATCGAATCGAAAGTCACTAAGTAGTGGTCGTGTCTATAAACAACAATACCAGCATCAATTAGAACTAAATCAAGCACAAATCACTCGGGGACACTCGTCTTGTTACAACACTCACAATTTATTGACTGAAATAAGTAAAATATCGAATGTGGCCGGAAGCGAAGCGAGCTTGCCATTGACGTCAGCAGAAGCGCGCGCGCCAAATTTGAAATTTTTTATTAAAAACATGGTGGGCTGATGACGTTGCTAGCCTCACTGTGCTCACTGTCTGAGAAGCAAGAGTTCTCGCTCAATGGGGGGCATCCCACCCCAAGGGGAGGCGACATCGCCCTGCCCCGTCTGGCTCTCCCTCTTGGCGGGGATAGGGGCTGACCCCCTTCCATTCCCTTCCCCCAAAAATCGCGACTCGTTCCCCACCAACGACGATCTCAGAGTTGCTCACAGCTGACAGACAGTCTCTTTATTATACCCCCTTAAAATGAGATAACAAATCGCTCATAATTAAAAAATAAAAAAAATAGATTCCTCTCCTTTTCAGGTTACATACTCTTAAGATATCAAATTTCTCAGGTTACATAATTTAAAGAAACAAATTTTTTTTCTTTTTTTTTTAATTACTAATATATTTATTTAACAAATAATAAAGTTCAATTTCATAGCTTATATTGTAATATTTTATTTATTTTAATGCATTCTTAAAACATTATATACTGTCAATAGTACACTGGCTCATCGAGAAAACATTCATGGCAGCCTGTAGGCCTTGATATGTGGATTTGCTGAGTTCATTTTCTACTGGCGCCAGTGGTTCTATTTACAAATAAAGAATGTTTTAAGCTACATGTATGTCCGATGATTTGGATGCCAAATGGCTTGAATAAGAAAGCCTGGACTTTAAATATGTTTAATTAATAAATAAGAGTATCCATTAGTCTTATATGGCCTGAGTTGCCGAGAAGACTGTATGTGTGTGTGAATGGGAGTGTTAAAAAAAATAAAAGCTACATGTATTTAGCGCGGACGTCAAATTTTTTCGGGTCAGAAGAAATGTGGGGGGGGGGGGGCGTAAAGAGGTTTCATGTAATCACCCTCTCCCATATTAATAATTTTTTCCAATTTCTAATAGCGTTTTAAATTTCAATACTATATTTCTCTCTATATTTTTATTTATTTAGAATGTAAAAGAGCAAGTACAGGTGCAGCAAATAAAGAGAGCCTCTGGGTGCCAAATGCCGAAAGGGAGACGTTTTGGACAAAATTTTATTCGTCCATCCTCTGTCCTTGTTGGCTTATAAACTAATTAGGCACAAAGATTATCTTATAGACTCTCACAAAACATTGACACTCGCTTGTTTTTATAAAAAATATATACATGTGCACAAATTCGTGCCACGACAACAATGACAACTTTGTGCCTAATTAGTTTATAAGCCAACTAGGACTGAGAATGGACGAATAAAATTTTGTCCGAAACGTCTCCCTTTCGGCATTTGACATCCATCCCTGTACTTGCTCTTTTCCATTCTATAACATCAACAGCAACTTCTCTCCAACTTTTTATTTATTTTATTGACATTTATGGGAGGGGGGCTTCCATATAAAAAAAAATTTTAAGGTCTTTATATGCTCTTGGGAATATGTTTAAAATCTGTAAAAGATATATTTTGAATCTGTCAGTCATTTAGATAGAAATAAAGATAGTGTTCATTTTCTTATTTTTTTGTTTATAAAACGGTCAGTTCTTGAACTTTGCACTCTATTTAAACATTGATAAAATAAATATTACAAAAAATGTTATCAACAAGACAGAGAGAAATGAGTGCTTTATTTTGATAAATAAATGAATAGAGAAATTTATATTTTTAAAGATTAGATTCAATTAAAGGATTTTTTATGAGCTGATGACTAATAACCTGCTAAAAACAATAAGTGTATTTTAATTTCACTTTTTTTGAAAATTTTGAAAGACAAATAAATATGATTTCTATTGGTCTATTAAACAGTACTACTGACATTCCAGTCAGTAGAGGCTGGAAAAAAAAAACTGTTTGCCAATAATATTCTGCACAGATCTATAATTTCTTGAATCTATATTTTCTCGAATAAATATATATAAACAAAGAATTAAGAGATAATTGACAAAGGGAAGGCATATTTTGGTTGCATCGTGTTTTCTCAATATTCTTTTTGGTGAATGAATGAAGCTCGAATTTTATTGAATATTATTGATATTTCCCAAAGTCAGGGCTGGAACTAGGAGATTTATTAGGAGGGGCAAAATTTAATTTGCCATCCGGGGGGGGGGGGGGGGGGCCTCCTTACTACAATTATAATATAATATGCCCCCTTTCTTCCTCTGGGCCATCACCGGCGTGTTATTCTTTCCTTCCTTCTTCCTTCTTTTCCTATTTGCACCCCCCCCCCCCCATTTTTCAAAGGCAACTAGTAAGATGGAATATTGTTGTTATCAATAAAAGGACAAATGTATTTAAATAATAAGAAAAGAGATATTTTATAATATATATACATATATATTAATAAGAATTTTATTTCATTTTCTACCAAATATCAGACTTCTCACTTAGCTGCTGCGGCGATTCATTTTTGATACATTGCTTTAAGAATACTCTTAGCTCATGCTATTTAGTATAAACTTTTTTTATATACAATATCGTGAAAAAATTTAGTAACAGTGTCATATTTTATAGTTTAGCATCATTTTTTTTTTATTTAGATAAATACAAAAAATAGCTTTTTTTTAAGAATCGAAAACAGAATATTTATATTATGAGAAATAATTACTAAGGAAAGAAGATGGAAAATAAATCTGATAAAGGAGAATAAACAGGAAGTGTATAAAAAAGAAAATTATAGATAAAATTAAAACAGATAGAAAATTAAATAAGAAAAAAAATGAAGAATTAGGCTGAACGCACATCAATTGGGCAAAAACGTTTTTGCCTAAAACTGTTTTTTCAATGCTTTTCTATGGATCAACGCACACCGAGGAGACAAAACACAAATGGACATGATTCGACATCATTGAACAAAATGTTTTGCCATTGAGCGTTTTGCCCAATGCGTTGGCATTGGACAAAATGTCAAAATGCCAACGCACACCGATTAGGCAAAAATGGTCAATGGCAAAACATTTTGTCCAATGGCAAAATATTATTGTTCAATTGCAAAACGTTTTGCCTAATCAGTGTGCGTTTTGCTCCTGGACAAAATGTTTTGTCCAAGAGCGTTTTGTTCAATTAGTGTGCGTTCCGTTCAGCTTAAGATTATAAATAAATTTGCTTTTTTTATAGTTATATTCTCTAGTCAATTTGTTTAAACAAATTTGTCGAAATTGCTAGCTAGCTTCTAAATATAGTATCGTGTTAAAAATGCTTTTTATCTAGAATTCGGTTGATCTGTGTAGAATAAATTTTGCTTCACTATTTTAGTTTCTTCTTTCAACTAACTAGAAAAGAATTTAAAAATACAAATGCTTCAGTCAAAAAAGATAAAATGAAAAAAAAAAAAAAATAAAATAAAAATAATAAATAAATTGATCATGAATGATGTGTCGCATTTTTTAGAATTTGGAATATCATAAATTCTAAACTTGTTCTGATACTTTCATAATTGTCTAGATATTGATTACCCTATATCCTGTTTTTTGAAATCAGAAGAAAAGATGAAATACAATAGAAATTAGAAGGAAGAATTATCCAACTAAAAATGGGAGCAATTAAACATAAAGCATATAAAGACAAATTAATTAAGAAATATAAAAGATAGAGACATTGAATTTAAAAAAAAAAGAGGAAATAGCAAGAAAATTTATAAATCAAATCAAAAAATTCACATTTGTTTCTGTATTTATCTGTTAAAATCTCCTCAAAATAAAATTTTTGCTAAAAATTAAAATATGATACTTATTCAAGATTCCTACAAACCAATATAACAGGTGTATATATATATATATATTATTGATATATATATATATAAATATACTTAACATAAATATATTTTTATAAGTTTGAGTAGAAATATAATTTCTGATGATAATTATAAAAAATTCAAAACAATCAATTAATAATTAATAATAATAAATAAAGAAAAATACATACATTTTCTTAAAAAGTATTGATTTATAGATATAGTGAAAAATAAATTGGATTTGAGATCATAAGAGACCAAAAAATATAAGAAATTTTTTATCATTTTATAAAATAAAAAATATGATAATAGAATAATTTTTGTTAATGTAGGAATTGCTGCTGGTTGAAGGAGATGGGATATAAAACAGTAAAAGATTTTAGGGACCACTTTATACTATATTTGTGCAAATATTTCGGTCGGTATTTATAAAACAACGAAACTTAAAAAAAATATCCGGCACAGGAAATAGCCAGGCGTTTAGCCGGCTAAAATATTTGTACAAATATAGTAGGTATGGGAGATTTCTAAAAACTTTTTCTGTTTTATTTCTTCTGAAAAAACAAAAAAAATATTTTTGTGAAGTGCATTAAAATATCATCATATATGAAATACCAGGTATATATAATTATTATTTATTAATTTATATCTCTAATAAGATGATCAAATCCTCAATCTATGTTTCTATTAATTTTCTGGCAAAGGTATTTTTTTACTTCGGTCGAAATTTAAGTATATTTTCTATTTTTTTAATATGCTATTCTATTTTTACCTGTTTTTTTTTTTTTTTTTTTTTTTTTTTAGAAGGGAAGCTTTTATTTAAAAAATAAAAATAAAACCGGGTTTTTTTTGACACATAAACACTGAACAAAAATCGTAACATGGTCTCTCATCTGGATCTAAAACCCAACGAAAACGGATTTTTCTAAAAAAAAAAAAAATATTTTGTAATGATATATAATATATATATTTATTGAAAAAAATAGTTTTTAAAATATATATATATATATATATAATATAATAACATTTTTTAAAGTATAATAAATTGAGATTTTTTTATAGGCTAGTTTTTTTGAGAACTAATCTCTAATATTAAATAGATAGTGAATGGAATAGTGGTGATGAGGGATTTTTGTATCAGTGTGTATGTGTAGGTGAGTAGGTCTAGGTAAAATTAAAAAAAAAAAATTAATTTTGAAGAAAGAAAGAAAGAAGGAAGAAAGGAAGGAGAGAGTTAATTCACCTGGCTTTATTGATACATGACATGAAAGAGGAGTTCAAGGATCGCTGTTGGGTTATCAGCACTAGTGGCTGCTTTGTGCAATACGGGAACAAGCTCGTTGTCCAAGGCGTTCATATATTCTGATGGAAGTCTCTCACCGCAGCCGCCGGCTTCATAACCCACCTGTAAAAAAATATTATATGTATTTATTTTCAAAATAAATTATTGGTGAAGTTTCTAGGGCTTAATTTTGCAAAACATCTTAAGGGGGTTCGGGAGCGACGTCTAAACGTACTTTAAAAAAAACTAGACTATTATAAGGAATTTTTCAATGCGGTTTTTTTTTTAATGAATTAAATTCATAAGAGATTATTGGGACATCGAGCTATAATTTTTTTAATGACTTATTAAAAAATTATCGAAATTAATTTTATTGTTATCAAGCAAATACAAAAAAAAACAATCAGTCCCAATAATCTTTAATTTTTTTTTAAATTTAAAAATGAATTTATTGTTATTATTAATCACATATTAATTAAGAAATTTTTAAAATAAGCTTAGATGATTTATTTAAAAACCAACTGTTAAATTAGTGCAGCATTCTTGCAATAGATGGCAGGCTAGTCTAACAGACGATATAGTATTAGCCTATATCTGGCCTATATTTATATATTTTTGTGCTTTTATAAAAGATACATAATATATAATAACATTTATAAAGTATTTATTGTTAAAAGATCAATGAAAATCAACCAAATGCATTAAATATTATTAGCTACCATTCTGACATCTCTTGGCAAATTTTTGAATTACTTGATTTTTTGGGCATACTTTTAGGACACACTACGCCATCTTATCGGGAAAAACATGCGTAACCACTTCGCTCCCGTAGCCCCTTAAAACAATTTATAATAGAGGCTGAGTAGTTAACTAAAATAATATGGTCTTTTTTTTTTGTAAATATATATATATTTTTATACTAACGTCTTCAGCGTGAATATTAGCTCTGACGGCGATTTTAGTGAGACCGGCTTGAGACAGATTTTCAAGATGTTTCACCAGAGCCAGACAAGTGGCTTTTGCCAGCGCCTCTGAAAGTCGAGAGATATCCAAAGGATCGCCTCGTGTACCCCCATTGTCGTCATCCGACTGTAAAAAAAAAATAAAAATTATGAGAATGAAAAGATGAGTATTGATGGTAGTTAAATATAAGAGTAATGGTTATCCACCTTCAAGATGAAAACCTCTGTCCATCGGATGAGCCGGTTGTTACCCACATAATCAGTTCCATTGTGTACTCGAATTGAGGCGACTCCATCCAATGGTTTCTTATCAATCACACTCATTACCCTAGAAATCAGTGATTATATATTATATAAATACATATCCTAATAAACTCTTAAATTAACCAAAATGAATAATTTAAAATTACCCAATGTTGAAGTTTTTGTCATCGTCAACCCAACGCACATTGACAACTTCGTCAGGTTGAGGAGCACCTAAGGGACCACACCCAATAATGTAATCAGTCATATTTCTTAGAGCCTGGCGAAGTGCTTGCATCGCATCACTGCTAATCTGTACCATCAGACCATCTTCAACAATACTCGACTTAGCCGAGAGATTTGATGATAACTTCAAGGCGCCATTAAAAACCACATAACTTGCACCAGTTACTAAAATTAAATAAAAAATAAGAATCTTATTTGCCAATAAGAAATATATTATTATTTGAAAAACTGGGAATAGACAAATTCTTAATTTAGAATGATTTTATTAATTAATTATACGGCTTACCCAATAGGATAAGATAACAAAGTTCTTAGGATTTTTCATATAATTAATTTGCTTAAATGCGATAACTTTTTTGAGGAAATTTATTGAAAAAACACTTTCTAAGAAAGATCGGTATATTATTCACCCATAATTATTTGCTATCGTGAGTCTCAACTAAGTAACTAAATTAAGAGTTTGTTTGTTCCCAGGTTAACAAATAGTAAATAATAACCGCTTATAATACCGTTGATTCCCAAGTTACCTTTTCTTGGTCGATTATGTATATTAATCGCTTGTGTACCATAAGAACCATTATCGGATTGTACACAAACCAAATGAGAGTCAGCTTCTGGACTGAAATTCGCTCCAAATGCCAAAACATGTTCATTAGAATCATTCAAAGCTCGACACACCTTAAACGAGAAAATAGAATAAAATATATTGATAAATTATTAATTAAGTATATAAAAAGAAATTTAGAGAAAATATACCTGGTCATAGCGATTTCGAGGTAAAAGTATGGAAGTTTGTCGATCTTCCATGTGGATTATAAGACCTCTAACTGAAGGCAAAGTATAACTCAAATTACGGAAGTCCTGTAAAAGATAAAATATTTTTAAAAATCTGGTGGCACAGCACACAACTTTTTTGGGTCGACATATATTTAGTTTCCCATAGCACCTTATTTAACTTGACCACTTGCATTTGATAAGTAAAAAAGTTAATTGATTCAAAATTTCCATAGGATCTGTGTATTTTAAAGGTTAACTGCTTGAAGTAAACTATTGTTATTTTTCAAAATTTTAATCTCATATTTGGATATTTTATACACAATAGAGAATCCTAAATAAATACAAAATTTCATAATTGGAAAAAAATTTTTTAAATGTGAAAAAAGTTCCAAAAGGGACACCCCTTGTGAATCAAAATTAACACGCGAATTCCCATAGGGATTTATATTTTGTTACCATGGCAACCATTTTCCTATCTTTCCTATGAAGTACAAGAGACCAAATGGCTTAAATAAGAATGCCTGGACCCCATATATGTATATTTATTAATATCGGATATCGTAAAAAGTCTTATATGGCCTGAGTTGCCGAAAAGACTGTGTGAATGTGTGTGTGAGTGTGAGTGTGAATGAGAAAAAAGTGTGAATGTTTTAAAAAAAAGAAGTACAAGAGTAAAGTGTGCTTCAAGGGCAAAATGAGAATATACAGTACAATTTAGAGGACATGCAAAAAATAATTGTTTTATAAATTTTAAACAAAATCGTTGGATAGAATTTTGAGAAAATCGAAAAATGCTGAAAAAGTAGAGTGAGGGACACTATTAAGTCCCTCCCCATGCGTTTTCTACTTGTGCTTATTTCATTGTTTTTAAAAAAATATTATATATTTTTTAATGGAAACTTTCATGGTTCGAACCTTGAAAATTTCCAATAAAGATTTTCATTTTCTTTTATAAAAACAATGAAATAATCACTAGTAGAATACGCATGGGTGGGACTTAATATTGTCCCTCACTGTACATCACTAAAGTACTAGTACTTTTTGGCCAATTTTGTCCAAACGATTATTTTCACCCCTTGGAAAGGTGTCTAATTTAAATATAAAATTTCAATCTCCTAGCTATTTTCATTATTGAGGTATTTTTTTTTTTTTTAACATTCACACAGTCTTTTCGGCATCTTAGGCCATATGAGACTTTGACGATAACCGTTATTTATGAATTTATCTATATTGGGGCCCAGGCATTCTTATTTAAGCCATTTGGTATCCAAATGGCTTAAACAAAATCATCGGACTGCCTGGAGTCGCCTGTTTGGTATACGAGGTTAGCACTCTAACCTCTACACCAAGCCCCGGGTGCCAGGTATTTTGTTCACAGTCAGACCAATTTGCAGGACCCACTTTTTGGGACTTAAATCATGTATACATGTATCCAACAAAATCTCGACATTGAATTTTTGACATGATCGCAATACTTGCCCTCCCTATATATTTCATAGGGTAAGAGAAAGTAAAACACAAAAATTTAATAACATAAAATTAACACAAAAATCCCAACCCTCTATAACTGTGTAACTAAATGATCAAGAGAAGGTCTAAAAATTATTTAAATTTTACTCACTGCTAATACGTTCATAATAGTATGTCCGATCTCGAAGAAGACGGAGGCTCGATGTCGAACAGAAACAAGGGAACATGGGTAATATCGAAATTCTGCTCCCAATCGAAGCATCAATCGAATTGGAAAGATTCGAGCCCACGGTGTTTCCCACCTTTAAGATAATCAAATTAATTTTTATTATATGAGAAAAGAAACAAATTCATTAATGTTAAATTGCAATACCTATGTATTAAAATGCCAACAAGAAACGGTGCTGATGGAATAATAAGCTTTTGAAGGCATTGGAAAGTCGGTCGAATAAAGAGGAATCCTGCATGATCATTAGAACTAAGAAATGGACCACATCCACCTAAGAAACCCAATTCTCTGATTGTTGCACCTGAAATAACAAAAAAAAAGTTATGTATTATTTTAATTTAAACTTGCAAATTTTTATAAATTCTGTATATTTACCTCGAGAAGCTTCCTTATATAAAGAAAGTAAGAAAGTGAAGAGATCTCTTGGGATAGAGCGTTCATCTTCAAGGCATTCAAGTACAATAATTACTTCATCTTGTCCAACTCTCGCAAGGCCATCGGTTGAAAGACACCAACATATACGATTCACACAACAACTCACTAGAAAAAGACGAAAAAATAACAAAAGAAAAAAAATTAAAATTTTATTTGAACAATAATGGAGTTCAAAACATTTCGATATTTGATTGAGTAAATTATTCAAAAGCATAAGTACAATGCATAACAAAAAACTAACATTTTGTTTCTTTTTTAAGACCTATCATGGGCGTACCCAGGATCAAATCTAGGGGGGGGGGAGGGGGCAGAACCTGGTCGTCCAGATTGTGACATAGCTATTTTTTATATAGAGGGGAAAAGCTTTCGAATTAAAGGCCTAAAAACCCTCGAGTCCTAACAAAAAGAATCATTCCCCGTCGCCATCCACCAATTTTGTTTCGTTTCATCACTTTATAAACATTTAATTTTTTTTTTTTTGCTTCTAGGGGGGGGGGGCATTTGCCCCCCGCGGGGTACGCCCATGAGACCTATTCTAAACTATTTTAATGATACTGTCATTTATTAAACATTTAATATCAAATATTCTATACATTTCTAAGTAAATTTAAGACAAATCAATATCATTTTAATAAATAATTACAATTTAAATAAAACAAAGACAAAATGTCGATTTTGTCAATTTTATGCGACAAATCACAGCATCATTAAGATAGATTAGAACAGGTCTTAAGAAGAAACAAAATGTTACGTTATTTTTGTCGCACAATGTATATATAAAAACATCACTCCCAGTATCAGACACAAAGAGTCCAATTTGAGGCCTACCATCAAATTCTAATAAATAAATAATTTTCATGGTTAAAATTTCAATTAAAAAAAAATAATTTTCATAAAATTTTTTCCCAAGGGGACCCGGGCCCTTTAATCTTAAAATTATAGATGGGGGCCCCGTATTATTATATAGCCCCGGAGCCCGTCAAGTCTGTCTATGGTCCTTTGAGGAGTAATCTCTCATGAAATAATTTTTATTTTCTCTTACCTCTATATATGTTAATATATATAGAGAGAAAGTATTGGATTCTTGTCAAACATCTGATGTAGAGATTTTGATGGATATACACGTTTTGGGGTTCCCTGAATCTAAAAAAGTGATTTTCGTGACATGGTCTGTCTCTGTTCAATTTAAAGCATTAAGGAATTGAGTTCGGAGATTGAAATTTTATATTTAAGTTAGGCAACTCTCTAGGGATTGAAAATAGTCTTTTAATCAAAATCGGCCAAAAAGTACTAGTATTTTACTGATGTACTATTTCAGATTTTTTACGATTTTCTCAAAATTCGCTTTAATGATTTTGATTAAAATTCAAAAATCAATTATTTTTTACATGCTCTTTAAAATGTATATGCTCATTTTGCTCTACGAGATAAAAAATCTGGAGTGACAAGCCCCAGGACACAATTTTCTTTTACCAAAGGTATGAGAAAGTTGTGTGCTGTGCAACCAGTCACACAAGATTTTTTATAAAAACAATGAAATAATCACATGAGAAAAGAATATAGCTTCGTGCTCTAACTTTAGTACTTACTGAACATAATTCAAATAAGAAAGTAAGAGCTATAAACATAGCCTAGAACTTTTAAGAGAGAGTTTAAGAGATACCGGGACCCAAAAAAAATTCCAAATATTTTAATTTCTAAAATTTTTTTTTTTTTTTTAATTCGTTTCAAGGTCTTTTTTTGGCATCGAAGTCCATATAGACCCCGTTCCCATTTCAGTAAAAATATTTTAATGTCATATATATATATATATTTTAAATTAGTAGGAAAACTTACAATTTAATATTTTAACATTCACGTAGAGATTTTTATTAATGGCAAACATAACAGGAGGGTCCGATTCTGAGCGTAAAGAAGCGAGTAAGCGATCGCCTAGATCTCCATCAGGAGGTGGTTCCTCGAGACGAAGTTCGCCACAGCTTAACGAAGCCAAAGGGGGAAGTCCTGTAGAAAGGGAAAGAAAAATTAATGTATTTTAGAAAATTATAACTAATTTATATATATGAAAAATACCTTTGTCAGGTGGTAAGTAACTCTGTGTTGAGGGGTCGAGAGCAGGACAGGTGGGCGTAGGACGAGTATCTCCTGGAGGAGTACCCACACGCCTTGCTGTCCTTCCCGGACGTCGAAGGGGCTGTCTGGTTTCTGCGGAACCATCCAGTTCGGTAAGGTCCCCGCCAGGTCGAATTCCATCACTAAACATTACTTGTTTTGCCACCTCACTTCGACCTCGGGCCACTCCTATAAACAATAAAAACAACTTATTGAAAAATTTTACTTAAGGCAGAGTAGTAGTGAAGCTGTTACGCATGTTTTTGCCGATAAGATGGCGTTATGAGTCTTAAAAAGTTAGCAAAAAAAAAACCACCTATTACGAAAATTTGCCAAGAGATGTCAGAATGGTAGCTAATAATCTAATGCATTAGGCTGATTTTCATTGATCTTTTAACAATGAATACTTTATAAATGTTATTATATATTATGTATTCAATATCATTTATAAAAGCATAAAAATATATAAATATAGGCCACATATAGGCTAATAGGGGAACTGATAGATCCGACAGTTAAAGAACTGTCCCATCTTTTGCAGAAATGTTGAACTATTTGACAGTTAATTTTTAATTAAATCATCTAAGTTTATTTTAAATTTTTCTTAATTAATATGTGATTAATAATAATAATAGTAATAATAAATTCATTTTTATATTTTAAAAAAATTTAAAAATTATTGGGACAGATTATTTTCTGTATTTACTTGATAAGAAAAAAAATTAATTTCCATCATTTTTTAATAAGTCATTAAAAAAACTTCCTGTCCCAATGCTCCCTTATATTCATTAAAAAAAAACGCATTGAAAAATTCCTTATAATAGTCAAGTTTTTTTTTAACTACGTTTAGACTGCCGCTCCTACTTCCTCTTAATAAGTATAATCATTGAATAATAATACCTTGGCGCTTTAAGACGCCGATAGGGACCATGACAGAAGGCGGTGGTTGGCTGAGAAAGGGGGCAGCTTGTTCTAAAGGTGGGACTGTAGAGCAATACTCCATCGGATGATTGGGATTTGGTCGACGTACGTTCGAGGGGTTTGAGTTGGCATTATCATTGCCTGTTCCCAATCCTCCCAATTCGCCACTTGAGCCACTGCTTGTATCACTTCCTGGTGAGCCTGGTAACACGCCACTAGAAGCGTTTGGTGTAGTGACCGCAGCTGCCGATTCTTGTTCTTCAACTTGCGTTACTGAGATACAAGAAAAAACAATTGTTTTTTTACAATTATATATTGTAAGTTTTTTCCTTATTGCCGTACACCTGCAATGAGGAAAAAACTCTTTCTTACGTATCCTGAATTCATTTATTATTTTTTTTTTTTTTGATCATTCATATTGACGTCTGATCAAGTAATCATGTTATAAAAAATAAATTTTAATCTAATAATAAAATCAACTTGCTTTTATAGTACTCCCTCTGTCCGGAAATATCGTATACTATACATTTTGCGATTTTTGTTGTATATGCAAAAAAAATAAAATAAAACTAAAATTTAAAATAAAAATTATATTAAATACATTTTTTACTTTCTCTTGTTAATATACATATATATACCATGGTATATATATGAAATTAACATGTGTTTTCGATATTCTCGACCATCAACGATTTTTTTTTTTTGAAATGTATACCATATTTCCGGATAAGAAGTATTAACTATTATTACTAGATTTATTGTTATATTATAAAAATGCATATGTATGCCACAAAATTATAATTCGAATAATGTTTCTGTATTCTATGTCTTACCAGAAAGTTAAAAGAAATTGCCTAAAAATAAAAATATAAAAATTATATATATATATATATTTAATTATGGATAATAAAAAGTAAATTGTAAAAATATAAAATTAATGCTTGGGCTCGTGGCTAAGGTTGAACTCACACCAATTAAGCAAAAACGTTTTCGAACAAAAAGATTTGTCCAGGAGCAAAACGTTTTGCTCGATGCCAACGCACACCGAGTGAGCAAAATGCTCAATGGCAAAACATTTTGTTCAATGATGTCGAATCATGTCCAATTGTGTTTTGTCTCTTCGGTGTGCGGTGACCCATAGAAAAGCATTGAAAAAAAGTTTTAGGCAAAAACGTTTTGTTCGAAAACGTTTTTGCTCAATTGGTGTGCGTGCAGCCTAATTGGATAAGCTGCGGATTATGAATCTAGAGTTGCTACACAACTCGGGTTCAAATCCTACTTGCAGTGAAAATTTTCAAACATTGTAAATGTCTCCTCCGTCCCTGTTATTGGGGTTCATTTCTGTTGAGAGATTGAAGAAAAAAAAATGTCTTAAAAAAGCAAAGATCTCAATTGTATTCGCTGAAGAATCTTATTATTTTGTATATACAATATTATACTAATATATTTGGTTTCAATTGATATTTTTGTATGGATCCACCGAAATATTGAAGATTTTTTTGCATTATTACAAAAATCATTGATTATCTTGAAGTATTGAAGTATATTAAACTATTAACTAAAAATAAAACTACCTTTGAGAAGAGTATCGTAGCAAGGTTGACAAACACGAGCCTCAGCATTTTCCATATATTCCAACTTAGATTTCAAATTACAGCATTTTGAGCAAAGAACCTAAAAAATAAAAAAATGATTAGAAATAAGTAACGCAAACAATAGTTTCAGCTGATTAATTTTCTCTAATCGTTCTATTTCTTTCATTCCATATGTTTAGTTAGTTTAAAATTATTTCTTTTTTATTAAATTATATATGATGTTTTATTTAGATTTTTAAGGGCAGGTTGATAAAGAGGCGACAATTTTAAGCCTATTTTCATCATAAATTGCGCATCAGCCGACTAGCCGATGCATCATATGGAAAGAAACATTAAGGAGATATATATATAATTGTATTAAATACCTTTCCACAGCCACGGCAATGGTGTCGTCTTCTGAATACGGTAAAGCGGCCTTCGCATTGCATACAGCTAGGAGCATCAGAATCCAAAACCCAAAATGGTGGAAATTTGCCAAGAGAACGTTCTACTGGTGAAAGTGTACACGAGGGTAGAGGAGAAAGTGAACTCACTGCTGGATCTACAGGCGTAGCTTGCCCTGAAAATAAATGAACATAAAAAAATAGTAAAGTATTGATGAGGTCGGAATATGAGATAAAATGAAGTTCTCGGAATATTTTTTTTTAATCTTTGGTCATTTAGATCTACCCCAATCTCTTTTTATTTCAAAAGAATTTTCCTTCCCGAAAACAAAGCCCTTGACTTATAGGTCATTTCGGCCAGACTACCATACAATAGTCAACAATTCAAACAACAATTAACCAATTTAATAAATAAATGAAAATAGAATAGATACGACAAAACCACCCATCTAATATACAATTATTAATTACGAGTACAATTTAAAAACTTATAATTTCAATTTCTTCTTCACAATAAAATAAAATAAACTCTTATAAACTACCTAATTTTCCCCGGCTAAAGGAGATGTGAGGTTCCACGGCTTTAATCCGCGCCTAGTCTGGAGATTAAACTCCAACTCCTCTCTAAACCTCATATTATATTAGAGTAACTAAAAAACAGATGAATCACACACCCCTATGAAACCCCATCGCAATCACATTCACCCTTATCTCTCAAACCTATCTGAAATAAATGAGCAGGGAAGAGGGCATGATTCAATATCATCCTTGTGGGTGTCGAATAAAAACCCTAAACCATGGCTCCTTCCCTACCTTTCCCCTAACTAGAGAAAGAAGATAACATTTTTCTTTAGAATAACATATACTCTTTTTGCCATTTCTCAAATATCATCTAATTTACTATTTCAAATGATTGATAACCAATTTATTTTGATTTAAATTTTTGAAATTTGGAACGGGAAGCGAATCCCTGATCCGTAGCACAAGAGGAAAGCAATCTACTCATGTGCTAGGGCCTTTTAAACATATCGCTGCTGCAAAAAACTAACAAAAATCCGTTATTTATATTTTCTTAATAAGAAGTATATTTTCCTTCGAAAATATACAAGTAGACCCTATATATTGACATAGTAGAGCTGGGAATCGTAGATTAGGACGATAAGGAGAAAAAGAACAGCTTCCTTTTCTCACCAATTCAATTCAATTGCAAATATTTCGGCTCCTTTACAGGGGCCATCTTTGGTGCATATATGAATTTTTTTGAGAAAGATTGCTAAATGTATAAAATAGTTGAGAAAAGGCGCATTGGCTCAAGCAATCTACCACTGTGCTAGTGCTTGGGATCCAGTTTTAAACATATCGCTGGTGCATTTAACAAAAATCTGTTATTTATATTTTCTTAATAAGAAGTAAAATTAAATAAATCAATTTTTTCTCAACTATTTTATAAATCTGACAATCTCTCTCAAAAAATACATATATGTATTGAAGATGGCTTCTGTATAGGAGCCGAAATATTTGCAAATAAATTGAAGAGGTGAGAGAGAAAAAGGAAGCTAGTTTTTTTGTCTTCTTATCGTCCTAATCTAGGATTCCCAGCTATACACATCTTAACTGAATCTAAAAGTCCAGGAAAAGAGACATGGATATAAAATTATATCTGTCAGACCAGTGAATAAGTGGTTAAGTCGATTTTTGTCGAAAAGTGATTATTTTCTTTGTTGTATATAAGTGGTCAAGTCAGGGGCTGGTGTAAAAGTTTGGAAGTCAATCTAAACATTCAGATTTTGTAAACTTTAAAAGTCGTGTCCTGAAAAATAAACAAAATCGACTTAACCACTTATTTTTTGGGCTGACAGATATATACGATATATCGTATATATATACATTTTATAAATTAATTGTGTTGCGACAATATTCATAATCATGGTGGAAATCAATAATTTCTTTTTATTTAAAAAATAATTTTAAGTTTTACATACATGAAAGAGGTGTTGGCGCCAGGCCGTCATCAATTCCGCCTGATGTTGGTGTAACAGATGTAGGTGTAACCATTTGAGCAGATGAAAAGCTCTCCGTAGGTGTTGGATCAACAGAAATAGCTTGTTCAGCTAAAAGAGAAGAATTCTCCGACGAAGTCGGTGAACCTATATCCTCATCCACGTTTCCATTTTCTGTAACAGGCGTCGCTGGTATTACGGATGCTTCTTCATTATTCTCATTAGTATTATTTGTTGTCATGGATGTGTTGTTGTTGTTGAGGTTTCATCTTCTGGTAATTGCACTCGAGTCGGAAGATAAAGAAATCGAGGTCTCGTAGGACGTTCTTCTTCACCCAAGACGTGAATTTTTTTTCCATCACGTGGAGTCTGAATTAAGCAGGTTTTAACTTGTAACACAGCTGTTGGATTTGAATTATTATTATTATTATTATTGTTGTTGTTGTTATTGTTATTATTATTAATATTATTTCCTTGACAATCAATTGAAATGATAGCTTGTTGTTTCGATGGTTCTTCTTCTCTTTCTCTGTGTTCTACTTCCTCTTCTTCTTGTTCTTGTTCTTGTTCGTCTTGCTGGCTTTCTTCTTCTTTTTCATTTTCAATATTTTCATTGTTGTTATTATTATTTGTATCATTTTCTTTGATTTCTTCAACATTTTGTTCATCTTTTTCAAATTCCTCTAAATAATTTTCCAAATCCGCTTCAGAAAGTTCATTGTCTATAGGTTTGAAAGAAACTGGAGGAGCTTCGTCAGGGATTAGTGTAGCTACATCGGGTAGTTTTGGGTTATCATTTACTTTATCGGAATCGTTTCCTCCTCCTGGACCACCATCACCGTCGCCTAGTAATTCAGTCGGTCCGGGATCTGATTCTAATAAATCTGGAATATTATCAATCAACTTAACTGTTTCAGGTTCAATATGGTTCTCTGTTTCTGTGTTAATAAAAGTGTTTAAGTTTGAGAATACTCCATTGACTTCGTTGTTGGGAATTTTCGGTTGCCATGGAAATGTTAAACCAGTATCATTGTGAATGCGTATATCTTGAAAATGTGAGGATGATTTCGGATCTGTTGTTTCTAATTTTGGTGTAGTTGGTGCGGTGATTGTTGAGGCTTCAACGGAAAAGTCGGCATCGGCTAAATGTATTGGTTCAAATGGTGGACGACGATAAGGGGGCATAGTAGGATAATGTTGGCCCTAAAAATAAAAAATAAAAATTAATGAGTACATTTAAAACTTATAGATAAGATTTGGATTTTTCTCTTAAAAACACAAATATTTAGAAATTAAGATCAAGATATAAATGAGGATACAAGGAAGGGAGTAGGAGCAGCCAAAATTAAGCCTCTAATTTTATTCACTGAACAAGTCACTGAATAACTCAGCCATAAATAGAATACATAATAAATGTATTGTGCCGTTTTAACAACTCCGGGACAGATACAATTTTGAAAGACTGATGATGGGAAAATAAAGTTTTCGAGAAACGTCTCGTTAATTGTAATAAAATCGGAGGCTTTAATTTTGGCTGCTCCTGCTCCCTTCCTTGTATGTAAATCAACAGCCACGTGTAGGCGTGAGTTAGGGACAATATTAATTCCCACGAATGTGTTTTTATAGCTTTTGTGGTTTGAAATATATTATTAGGAGAATTTTTAATTATAGATACAGAAAAATTAAAAAAATAAAAAATAAATATAAATATTATACAAAAAAGTGGTTTATTAAAAATTTCAATAATAATTAAGTCCCACCTATGCGTTTTCTACTTGTGATTATTTCATTGTTTTTGGTTGTGTTGGGAACTTTCATGGTTCAAATCTAGAAAATTTCCAATAAAGATTTTCATTTTATTTTATAAAAACGATGAAATAATCACAAGTAGAAAACGCATGGATGGTCCATGTATTATTTAATTAATTTGTATGGTTTAAAATTAAATTGGCCAACTCAGCTAACCTAAAACATACAAATTTTAAATCATAGGCCTAATTAGAAATGAACATGATTTATAATTTGTATGTTTTAGGTGTTGAGTTGGCCTATTTAATTCTTTTTAAAAATATTAAGAAAATAAAACACAATTTTTCCAAAAATTAAGTGTTTTTAGTATTCTTCATGAGGACCATCCCCTTCTAATCGACAAGTAACCACCTTGGTAATCTGTATTGATTAATATCTTGTCCACTTTTACTTTTTACTGATTCAGACTTATTCGGTTTCATTAATTTAGGACTATTACCAAAGTTAAATTTTTTTGATGAAGAAATATTAGTCATTATTCATTTCTTAATTAATTATAGAGATGAGTTAAACTTAGATGATAGGCAATTATTGTTTCGTAGAATTTTGTATCTTAATATATACGATTAAGAATAATTAAGGGGCCCTTTGCAATAATAAAGTAAGTTAAGTTACCTCGATTTCAGACAAACCATGTAAAAATGAGTGTTGATTTTTCTTGTTATTCCGCTGCTTCTATTTCGTATTTTTTTTTTTACAAAATAATGAAGCCTTGAATATGAAATCGAGGCCATTGAATAACAAGTTAAGTCAATACTCCTTTATTTTACATGGCTTATGACAGTTTATAGTACAAACTCATGCAGATTTTCAACAATCAAAACAGTTAATAATGTTACGACCATTACTTTTTTGACTCAGCTTATATATATAACGATTTGGCAGGATAAAGTATATCATTTATTAATTAAAACTTATAATTATGAGATCTGATAAATTTTGAGCAGGAGGCGAACTCCAAGAAATCTAAAGCCCCAATCCGGCCAGTAAAAAACACGAGAATCACTTGATTTAAACAAAAGAAAATGTTATTCTTAGTTTTCAAATTAATTAAACGTAAAAAAAGCAAAAATATAATCAAAAACAATCGAGATAGTTTTGCTTGATTTAACTAAGATTTATTAAAATTTATTTGATTTTGATGAATGTTTTTAGAGTGAGATTGGAAATAATTTGCTTAATTTGAAAAATCAACATGACATAATATAAGCCGGTGTTTGCTTAGGGCTATAATATTCTATAAAAAATTGTTGCTTTTTTAAATTATTTTGGATTATTATTTGTTCTTTTTAAATTCTTATCACAATTTCAAAATGATTTCTTATCAAGGCATATTTACATTTTGTGATGACGAAGGCGTAGTTGATGCATGTTTTGTAATTATAGAAGAATTCAATTGTTCAACACAGTCTAAAAATAAAAACAAAAATATTAATTTAAAATAATATAAAATAGCTTTTAAAAAATATAAATTTTTTTTTGTAAATACCTTCATTAAATTCAAATTCATCTAAAACTTTATCCAAATCTACAGCAAATTTCTCCATTATAAAATTATATATTTATATCTGTAAAGAAAATAATAAATATATTATAAAATTTGACAGTTTGAAATATTTTGACAGGTCTTAGGGTAGAGAAAATTTGGCATTTTAATATGTTTTAGGTAAATGACAAGAGATGATGAATAAAATTTCGAATTAATAATTACCCTCTATGAGATACCACAATTGAATATCACAAAATATTTATAAGCTATAGTGTAGAATAATGTATGACTATACAATTAGAGTAGCAAGAAAAGGTCGTGGAAGCCATTTTATGACGACCTGATGACGTCAGCAAAAGGGGTAATATAGCTTTAAATTTTCATAAAATTATATATCAATTTTTTTAATTATTTAGAAGAAAAAATAAATTATTTGGTTTTTATATTTAATTAATTTTTGGACAAATATAGAATTTAAGATGGAATGCTATTTTCGAAAAATTTTAACAGTATGGTGGGAAGTTCAAACGAAAAAATCTGGTGTGACTGATTGTCTGTGCTTGCCCCACCAGATTTTTTGTGTCGACATATATTTAGGCTCCGACAGTACGGTACATTCAAATTTCAAGATGTAAAATTTATAACAATAGAAAATATTTATATTTTGTTACCATAGCAAACATTTCTCCTATCTTTCCTATGTAGTACAAGAGTAAAGTGTTCTTCAGAAAATTTCATTACCAAAATGAGAATATACATTTTGAAGAGCATCTAAAAAGTCAGAGATTTTTGAATTTTAATCAAAATCGGTGGAGCGAATTTTGAGAAAATCCAAAAAAACTGAAAAAGTGCATCAGTAAAGTACAAGTACTCTTTGGTCGATTTTGTTCAAAAGTTTTGTGTCACATGCTGTGGGGGTACCAAACTTAAATATAAAATTTCAACTTCCTAGCTCTTTTCGTTCTTGAGATATTTTGTTAACACACAGACCATGTTACGAAAACCACTTTTTTGGATTCAGGGGGCCTCAAAACGTGTATATCCATCAAAATTTCGACATACAATACTTTCTCTCTATATATATTAACATATATAGAGGTAATAGAAAGTAAAAATGAAGACAATTATTAATATTAACAAAATATTGTGTGAGTATAACCCTAAAAGAGCCTCAGCTCTAGCTTTATATTTAATTCAAACGACTATATTTTTATTTTGCCACATATCCTTTCTCTCGTTATAATGTCTTATGAATGAAATTATAAGTTACCATTAAAAATAAAAGGAAATCGATAATATTAAAGCCTAGTACACACCACGCGCAACATTTTTTCCATGTCGCGAGTCAAAAGTCGCTTGTTTCTTGTCTCCCATTCGAAATGGCATACAAGAGACAAAAGGTCTGGACGTGTCGCGAGACAAAGTTGAGAGACAAGCCGTAGTTATTTCTTATTTTTTGAAACTTATTTGAGGATTGAGTATATTTATATGGCCTCGGGACATTATTTCTCCCTCTAGCCAGAGGCCATAGGGGTATCTTATTACTTTGTTGAAATTAAAGTTGATAAATACCCCACTGCCCTCCCCCCTAGATCCGGCCCTGCCTATATGCATATTATTGTCCGCCCTCATCCCCCTGTTGGTAAGTTTGTCCGGGGGGGCCCCCCTTCCCCACTAAGAATAAGCTGATGCCGTCACTGTTAATGAGGCATTCCTTAGGACTACAGTTTTTTTTCCGAAGATTTCCAGAAAGTGTATGAGAACTTCAAGAGACAAGTTATGTTTGATAGGTCGCATTAATTATTATGACAGCCTGTGCAATAACAAAGAATAGAAGTAACATTACATATAAAGATTTTATTTAAAAAAAAAAAAACATTTGTGAAAAATAAATTTAAAACCAAATTATAATTTTTTATATAAAGAGATTATTTTAATTATAATATCAATATACTAATATCTATAAAATAAATCTTATATCTCAATGTTTTTTGATCTGGCAAAAATAAAATATTATTATATATATATATATATATTATATTATATTATTATTTCGTATATAATAATACTTAATTAATGGGGTTTTGGTTTATGTCCATCCACATAAAAATTTCTTGTGGCTTGAGGTAATTGCAATTCAATTCCTTCTAATTCTTTTTTTAAAATAATTTGACAACCAAGACGTGAATTTTCTTTAAGAAACGGTGCCATATCTAGGAGATCATCCTCTTTTTCATCCGGTTCATTTAATTTTGAGGTGTATTCATCTTTCACATAAACATGACAAGTGGTGCAGGCAAGTGACGCTTCACAGGCTCCTGAAAAGATTAAAAAATTATCTATCTTAGTCTAAATTAGGTAAATTTTTATATTTATTTAATGATATTATTGTTTAGGCTCCTAATAATTCGAATAATAGACAAGTTAAGAGGAATAATGGAGTTAAGTTTGGTTGAACAAGGACCATCTAAAGAAAAGTGACAGAGCCAAGACACTTATCCTAAGCTTCAATGACTGCAGGGAGGAATCTGGCATTTATAGTTAATTAGAAATAGAAAAAGGAAGAAATATTACTTGGATCTGAAAAGATTAATAAGCTTCCTACAAGCTGATTTGAAAAGCAAAGAAATGTGATCAATCTCTCAATAAAACAATGAGGATTCATTTGGGGGATTTTTTTCTATTGTATTGTATCTTTAAATATAATTAAAATTGGTAAATGACATCAATTCTCACCTTCCATTTCAATTCCATAACGATGTGCTAAATAAAGGACATTATCACCAACTTTTCCTCTTACTTTTGTCTTATTTCCATCTTTATCAATAAATATGACATTTACTCTAAAAAACAAAAAATATTTATATGGATATGAATAAAAATGATTAAATATCATAAATGTATTTACACTTCATCTTCTGATTTGGGATCTTGCCATTCATAATCCCCGTGACATAATTCTAAAAAACATAATTAATAATTATTAAAATTTTCACTATCAAAAGAAATAAAATGAATACTTACTAAGTGATGAGTGTAAAGAACGATTTAAAATTTCATATTTAAAACAAGGATCCAATAAATTTGATTTATGTCTTATTAAAAATGTATTATAAATTAAACGTAATGCTAATTTAGGATAAATCATTTTAAAATAAGAAAGAAAATTTAAAATGAAAATTTGATGCCAAAAGTGTAATCAATTAATCTAACCTTAACTTGTTGAAGTCATTGTTTTATAATATTTATAATTATTTTTGACAGATAAAACATGTTAAGGCTTTCAAAGTTTTTTTTTTTTTTTAAATCTCATATAAATTATTATTTTAATGTCAAAAATAAAAAAAAACTTTGAATATTTGAAATTTTTTTTTTTTTATATTACCAAGTCTGATTGATCGTAGCTCACTTAACAGAATTTTAAATCTACATTTTAACCATTTATTCCCTGATTTTAACCATTTTTCAACTGTCAAAGTTATTATTGAATAATAATGTAATATTTTCTTTTAATTAAATATATTACAATCTTATATTATTGCGAAATGGAACAATCATTTCCTAATAAAGGTTTGTTATATTTCTGTTTTTATTGTGCCTCTGATACGATTCTTTTGTAAACAAATAAAATTAGAAATTGGAATAATGGCGTGTGGTAGGAAAAACAAAATTAGCCTATTATTAATTTTATGAAATATATATAAAATATATATTAATAATTCAAAAAATGCTTTTATTTCAGATCAATCAACAACCCCAAGCGAAACTTCATCCATTGCATCTGTAAGCAATGGAGGAGCCAGTGTTAATCCAGGCATGGAGGTAATTTTATTAATTAAATTTAATAATGCAATAGTAATAATTGATATACCTCTTTTTTAAGAAAATAATTTCTCGTGAGAAAGAATTGCAAGATCAGACAAAACCATTGAAATCCCGAGTGGATTTAGCGACACTTCCTACACGGCAATATCTTGATCAAACTGTTGTCCCAATACTTCTGCATGCTATGACAAGCCTAGCGAAGGAAAGGTATTATTTATTTATATTAGAAATAATTATAATTCTTCATATTTTTAACTTTTTGCCCAATAAACAAGAACTAGTTGGTTTATTAAATTTATATTTCTTTTGCTTTTTCTTAAATAATTCTTTCAAAAAATTGGAAAAAACTAAAAAAGTACATCAGTAAAATACCAGTACCCGAGGTTTCCCCAAGAAGATATCGAACTGAATTTATTTTCTATACCGGAAATAGTAAATATTTAAAATTTTAAAGAAATCGTTTAAAAAAAGAGAAAACTAAAAAAGTACATCAGTAAAGTACTAGTACTCGAAGTTTCCCAAAGACGAAATCAAATGTAGTTTGTTTTGTATGCCTCAAACAGTAAATATTTAAAATTTTAAAGAAATCGTGAAAGAGAATTTTGAGAAAATTGAAGAAAACTAAAAAAGAACATCAGTAAAGTATTTGTATCCGAATTTTTCCAATCTATCACAATTTCATAGTGGTACCGGAAATATATATTTAAAATTTGAAAAAAATCATTAGAGCCGTTGTCGAGAACTGATTTGCTTACAAACAAACATACATTGCTCGTTTAATAGTTTGAAATGAGATAAGTAAATATAAGATTAATAATTCATTTTAATAAATTAATTTCTATTTTTTACAGGCCTCCTGATCCAATCTCATATATTGCTGGTTTTCTCTTAAAAAATAAAACTGCTTATGAAAATCCATCATCAAATACCTCTCAAGAATCAACTACAAATGTGTCTCAGAACTAATTTTAATAAATAAAATTGAAGTTTGTCAATTAGTATTTTTCTAAATAAAAATAAAATAAGTGCTTTCACAGGAATTATTTTGTTTTATTCTAGATGCATTAAAATAAGCATATATCTATATATTTATTTTAATGCAGTTAAATTATTGTTATCTTTTTATTCTCTAAATTCAAGAGATGGCAGCCAGGAAAGAAATCAGACAAAAATTTAATCAATCTCTATCTAATTTTATTTCGATTGCCGACGTTTCGGACGCAAATCGCGCCCTTCCTCAAGACAATCGTTAGTTAATAAAATACAGATCGGCGTATTTTGTTTACTAACAATATAAAAACACAATTCACCGATGTGAGATGCATTGTTTCTTGCTGTATATATTTGATATCAACTAGTACGCAAAGTTTTTTAAAGAAGACTAGGCATGTGGTATCAAAAAAAAAGTATCGATACTTGTACTTGATATCGTATCGGTACTAGTAAAGTATCAGAAGAAAAGTATCGATACCAATTAGTTTATCGAGTATTTCTTAATATCTATTAGTGTGATATGGAGGACAGCAGCCAGATAGGTAGCCTCTATTTAATAATACAGACTCCTTTTAACAAAACGTTTCGGCTAAATGTCAATGACAATTCGAAATTTCTCTTCATCGTACAGACTTTTAGTATATTTACATTGTTGTAATACATAGGCAATTTTTTAAATGTTCGCCTATGAAAAAACACATATGACAACTCTATTTTCCCATAAGTTACTCTTTAACAACTGAAGATGGCGTAATAAATTTACGTTTTGTTAAAAGTAGTCTGTTTTATTAAATAGAGGCTACTTATCTGGCTGCTGTCCTTCCATATCACACTAATTGACATCTCAGCAGTCAACAAGCCAATGAGATTATACATTATTATTGATTATCTAATTAATTATTGATTTTTGAATTTAAAATATCTTGGAGACATTTGAATCAGTAAAACCAAAAGTGCAGTATAAAATACTAAATTCTTTCCATTTACCTATATTAACTTTATATTTTATAGAATTAAGAGAAAAAAAAAGAATCAATAGAAAAAGGATTGATTCCGTACCAGGTATATTTCTTCTATATTTCCATAAAAAATAATTTAAAATACAAATTAGATAAAGGAAAAAATTAAAGTTGAGTTCAATCCTTTTTGTCGCCGACTGTACCAAGCCAAGCGAGGGAAAACGACACTTGGATCAACCAACAATCATAATGTTACCCTTTTTGTTATTTCTGTTTAATTAATAAAAACGTGGGTTTACCTGGTGATATCGAGGATGAAAAGAAAGGAGCAGGCGTGGAACACTATGGATATATTCAGGTGATGTGTCGGTATCGTGGATTGTTGAGGAAGGAAACATTATTTGATGAGATAAGATTAATTAGATGTAACGGAATCACAAGCTTCAGGATTACTGAGGCGGCGACGACAGCGCTGCCGCCGCCGCCGCAGTCGTCGTCGTCGTCGTCGTCTCACAACCGAACAAAGCCGAACTCTCCCGAAGTGCAAGTGTATGTGTAATTGATAGAAACCTGTTTGATTGTTGATTCTATTTTTAATTTCAAATGAAAATAATATAAAAGAGAAAAACATTTTTTTTTTACTTTCTCTTACCTCTATGTATGTTAATAGAGATAATATTGGATTAATGTCAAAAATTCAATGTCGAGATTTTGATGGATATACATTATTTTATCTATAAAAAATAATTTCTCTCTTATAAGCCCTATTAAAAATTCCGGGTTGACCTAGCTGGTGCTCGTTTTTTTTTTTTTTTTTTTTTTTTTTTTTAAGAAAATTAGAATAAACTAAAAAAGTACATCAGTAAATGAAGAGGAGTACAAAATTGAAATTGTGAGAGTCACTTTTAAAGCCCCATTTTATGTGGAAGTAGCCAAATAAAAAAATTCCTATAGCTTTATAATTAATTCAAATGACTATATTTTGCCACAAATCCTAGATAAATGAAATTATAAGTTAGCATTAAAAGTAAAAAAAAAATTGATAATAGTAAGAATGATTAAAAAAAAAAAAGTGTAGGAGATGGATTTGAACTCGCGAAGTTTGGTTTAGTGGAGGATGGAAAAAAATTTTGCTGACCGTTTAACTGACTCAGCCAACTTATATTTAATTATTAATTAGGAAAATAAACCATATAAGAAACATTAAATAAAAGACGTATTAAAAAAATTTTAATATTGCACATATGATATATTGTTTTTTACTGCGTTTTATGCAGATTAATAATTTAAAATCAAAATTTCAATTGCATGCCTAGTTTTCAAATTATTCAATGGACAAACGTCAGATTGTAAATGCATTAATATAATTAATCCAAAAACTCTATCTAATATATGATACATGACATTAATTCTTGAATTCCCCCTGATTACAGAGAACTAATCCCCTTTTAATTATATGATCTAATTTAGGAGTTATTGGCGATCAAAGTTAAGCTTATTTTCGTCCTTAATGACATCAACACTCAATTCTATATTATCGAAAATTTAACATTGTCTGATTAAAACCAAATTTTTACCAGAGATTTATAATTAAAAAATGAGTTTTTTTCTAAAGTTTCATTGAGATTGGTAAAGAAATAAATGAAATATTGACTATTTTGTAAATTTAGTTTTAGAATTCGGGATCTCAGATGCAAGCCTAGACACGGTTCATAGATCGCTCTCTTTACCCATCCGGGATCCCGAATTCTAAAACTAAATTTACAAAATAGTCAATATTTTATTTATTTCTTTACCAATCTCAATGAAACTTTAGAAAAAAACTCATTATTTAATTATAAATCTCTGGTAAAAATTTGGTTTTAATCAGACAATGCTAAATAAGCTTTTTCGATAATATAGAATTGAGTGTAATGATGTCATTAAGGTCGAAAATAAGCTTAACTTTGATCGCCAATAACTCCTAAATTAGATCATATAATTAAAAGGGGTTTAGTTCTCTGGAATCGGGGGGAATTCAAGAATTAATGACATGTATCATATATTAGATAGAGTTTTTGGTTTAATTATATTAATGCATTTACAATCTGACGTTTGTCCATTGAATAATTTGAAAACTAGGCATGCAATTGAAATTTTGATTTTAAATTATTAATCTGCATAAAACGTAGTAAAAAACGATATATCATATATGCAATATTAAAATTCTTTTAATTCGTCTATTATTCAATGTTCCTTATATGGTTTATTTTCCTAATTAATAATTAATTATAAGTTGGCTGAGTCAGTTAAACAGTCAGCAAATTTTTTTCCATCCTAACTTTACCAAACTTCGCGAGTTCAAATCCATCTCATGCACTTTTTTTTCATTCTTTTCAATTCAAATACGTAACTTTTTGTTACGTTGTTTTTTTTATCTAAATTTTTCCGTTTTTACTTGAGCCCTGAGGGCCCCGGGGCCTCTCAAAGAGAAATTTTCATTAAATTTTGTTTTTATAAATATATGGGGGCCTATGCTGGCTCGGGGCCTGGGGCGGACCGCCCCCTCCACCCCCCCCCCCCCCCCTCGGTACGCCACTACTGGTGTGACAAGCCCAGCAGACTTTTTTTGTCCACATGTATTTAGTTTCCGACAGTACGGCACATTCGATTTTTAAGATGTAAAATTTATAAGTATGGAAAAATATTTATATTTTGTTACCATAGCAACCATTTCTCCTATCTTTCAATGAAGTAAAAGAGCAAAGTCTGCTTCAAACAATTAATTCTGAGGGCAAAATGAAAATATACATTTTTGGAAAAAATTTGGAAAAAAATGAATTTCTTACTCTTTTAATTTTTTTAATTTAGAAGATTTTATTTTTCAAAAGTAAAAATATATCATTTTTAAAAATAAATGAAATAAAAAAAGAAATTTTGCCCCCTCTGCCTCCCCCACCCCTATAGGATGCCAGGGGGGCAATGTACCCTTGCCCCCCCCCCCCAGTTCCGGCGCCTATGGATATTAGACATATATTTGAGTTCAAATCCATCTCCTGCACTTTTTTTCATTCTCATCAATATCAATTTCAAACAAATAAATTGAATAAAAAATTAGTTGTTATATATTTGAATTGAAAATAATTAAAAAAAAAAAAGTGCAGGAGATGGATTTGAACTCGCGAAGTTTGGTAAAGTGGAAGATGGATAAAAATTTACTGACCATTTAACTGACTCAGCCAACTTATAATTAATTATTAATTAGGAAAATAAACCATATAAGGAACATTGAATAATAGACGAATTAAAAAGAATTTTGGAATATTGCATATATGATATATCGTTTTTTACTACGTTTTATGCAGATTAATAATTTAAAATCAAAATTTCAATTGCATGCCTAGTTTTCAAATTATTCAATGGACAAACGTCAGATTGTAAATGCATTAATATAATTAAACCAAAAACTCTATCTAATATATGATACATGACATTAATTCTTGAATTCCCCCTGATTACAGAGAACTAATCCCCTTTTAATTATATGATCTAATTTAGGAGTTATTGGCGATCAAAGTTAAGCTTATTTTCGTCCTTAATGACATCAACACTCAATTCTATATTATCGAAAATTTAACATTGTCTGATTAAAACCAAATTTTTACCAGAGATTTATAATTAAAAAATGAGTTTTTTCTAAAGTTTCATTGAGATTGGTAAAGAAATAAATGAAATATTGACTATTTTGTAAATTGAGTTTTAGAATTCGGGATCTCAGATCAAGCCTAGACACGGTTCATAGATCGCTCTCTTTACCCATCCGGGATCCCGAATTCTAAAACTAAATTTACAAAATAGTCAATATTTTATTTATTTCTTTACCAATCTCAATGAAACTTTAGAAAAAAACTCATTATTTAATTATAAATCTCTGGTAAAAATTTGGTTTTAATCAGACAATGCTAAATAAGCTTTTTCGATAATATAGAATTGAGTGTAATGATGTCATTAAGGTCGAAAATAAGCTTAACTTTGATCGCCAATAACTCCTAAATTAGATCATATAATTAAAAGGGGTTTAGTTCTCTGGAATCGGGGGGAATTCAAGAATTAATGACATGTATCATATATTAGATAGAGTTTTTGGTTTAATTATATTAATGCATTTACAATCTGACGTTTGTCCATTGAATAATTTGAAAACTAGGCATGCAATTGAAATTTTGATTTTAAATTATTAATCTGCATAAAACGTAGTAAAAAACGATATATCATATATGCAATATTAAAATTCTTTTAATTCGTCTATTATTCATTGTTCCTTATATGGTTTATTTTCCTAATTAATAATTAATTATAAGTTGGCTGAGTCAGTTAAATAGTCAGTAAATTTTTTTCCATCCTAACTTTACCAAACTTCGCGAGTTCAAATCCATCTCATGCACTTTTTTTTCATTCTTTTCAATTCAAATACGTAACAACTAATTTTTTAAATATATTTTTTATTCTATTTATTTTCTAAAATTAATTTAATTAACTCATTCCATTCAAAACAATATTTATCTACTTTTATTTTTTAATATCCCTAATACATATATTAATAAATATAAATATTTTTTTATGTAAAATAATTAACTTTAATATAATTCAAACAAAGAATAATTTACAAAATCGCCATAGAGAGCGCTGGTGTACTTCCTTTCTTGCTTCGCCCGCTCGACTTTCTCTGATTTATGTTTTTTTTTTTATGGCTAAAACTATTAAATAATTTTACGTATCATCTTTTTACTTGAAATATTCATTATTTGTATAATGTTTCAATCGAATATCATTCAAAGTAAGTAAGAAAGAACCTAATATTGATTTCACCAATTTCTTGCCATTCTTTTTTGTTAAAAGGTAGATTCCTCGACATAAGGACATGTTTGATCTGTGATAAGGACGTATCTTTTGAGGGCATTATTCCCTGCCTGGATTCTATCGTCAACTCATGGCAAGAATAAATGTAACCACCAAAATAACTTTAGAAGGAGGCTTTTATGACAGTTAATAAAAATGCTGCAAGCTTGTGCAACATTCAATGCAAGGGATACTGGAATAGAAATCTGAAATATAATGATAACTTTGAAATCCAGGTTTCGATCTTTACAACAAATGAGAATGAAATATCAAGGAAAATTAAGTTTCTAAAAACTCAATTAATCTAGGATGGAAGATAATATAGGTAAATATAATAAGATAAATGGGTACGAAATAATTGTAGAATAATCGTAATTGCACTCATTTATTTTAAAGGAAATTTATTTCTTTTCATGAAAAATTTTCTTAAATAAATTCATCAATAATAATAGAAATTTATAAATTTTAAAAACATAAATTAATAATATCCTAATTGTATTTCCTCTTTTTCTTTCTTTTCTTCGTTATCTTCACTTTCATCTTCTTCTTGTTCCTCTTCCTCATACAGCATTTTCCGTAATTGTTGAACTCTTGCATCTCGATTTTGACGATAAAATTTCTTTACAATTAAATAAAATAATATTAAAATAAAAAACCTCTTTCCAAATATAGAAAAGTAATTAAATCTACTGTTCCTAATTTATTTTCAATAATTATACAGGCCTGCGATGTAAAAATTGTTTGGAATATAAAGTGAATAAAGTGAAAAATTCCATTCACGTACAGTTTTTGTACAAACCATACCTACCATACTATTGTTATAGTACGATTTTCCCTTCAGGAGTAATATTTAGTTTTTTTAAATCAAACTGATATTTTACATATTATGTATTATTTCCCATCTTTTATTTCATTTTAATTGTTTTGGAGGTCTGGCTCTTATTCAAAGAGGTAGTAACCAAGTTTCTAGGAAATTGTAAGGACCCTAACGTCATGTTGATTGTAAGTACAGAATATGGTGACTAAACTGAAAATATTGGGTTGTTTGATGAGTTTGAAACTTCACTTCCTGAATTCCTATCTTGACAACTTCCCAAAAAACCTCGGAGTCCTGAGTGAGGAAAGGGTGAAAGATTTCACTTTGTAAGTCTTGAATGAAATGAAAAGGAGGTATCAAGAACGATGGAACATTAATATGATTGCTGACTACTGTTAGATGGCTGAAGAGGGAGTTACGGACAAAATCTATAAACAAAAAGTCAGTGTTTGGGAAAATAAGTATGGGAAAATATATGTTGGAATTCTATCTTATGGAGCAGAGTAAAGTGGTTAGAAGATTAATCACAAAATGAGAATATAATTATAGAGAATCTAAAAATAATTGATGAATAAAAAAATCGTTGGAGAAATTGAGAAAAGAAAAATGAAAAAGTGAATCAGTAAAGTTAGTTGGTCGTTGTCAAAAGTCGGTCGATGGGGGTGACTAAATATAAAATTTATCTAGTCTCGTCTTGAGATATTTTGTCACACCCCAAAAAAAGAATGTCGAAAATTGGATCAGGGGATCAAAGTGAAGATATCAAAACTCGAATCGAATGAAATATATATAAAGGAGAAAGAAAGCCGTAAAAGGAGCTTCGAAATGAGGAGAGTGAGGCATCATGAAGACGAATAATAACACTGATTGGTCATATCATACAGTAATTGGTTTTGAGTTCGCTTTATGTGATTTTTTTTAAAGATATGGTGGTCATATTTGGATTCAGCTTAGATAAAGATATAAAGTTAAGTCACTTGAAACAATTTTCAAAAATTAGAAAAACGCAGGCCTGTGCTATTAAAGTTATCCAAGAGATTTCTCTTAGAATTGGCAGTGGGAGCCATTTTATCTGGACAAAAATTTGAATTTAAATTCCGATTAGAGCATGATTCTTTTCTAATGATTTTTATTAATATTTTATTATATATTCAGAATAATAAAAATACCTGAGACCAAACCACAGCTTCAACAAATCTTCTAAAAAGGGCCAAACGATACATCTTCCAATAAAATCGCTGAAAAAAATAATTATAAAATTAGAGATCTATATAAGAAACAGGCTCAGGCTGCGAGATCTTTTGTATTCTCTTGAATTGGAAAAAATTCAGATATAAATTGTAATAGGAGAAAATATGAGGAAGTAGTAAAGCCAAAAAATTTTTCATTTCAATGCAAAAATTCTTGATCGAAATTTTATTTCGAACTTTTTTAAGGGATGGTCTGGTCAGATAGGATGGTTGGAGCTCTAACCTGATCAGCCATTTGTTCATTTTAGATTTGAAAACTCGGATGGGGCATGTGACTCACCTGTAATACTCTTGCAGCTTCATTAGCCTCTTCTAAACTGACGTGTCTCAAAAGGCTTTTTAAAAAATAACGTGCTTGTACTTGTTTACGAATTTTATAATCCTTAACTAAAATAAAATAAATTAATTCAAGAGCAAATTATAAAAATCTAGGTAAAATATCAGAAAAATATTTAAGCCAATGATAAATCTTTGTGCACAACTAAATTTGTTTTTTTTTCTGAAGTCTTATCAGATTTACTTTTTTTACTATTATTTTTACTTTATTAAGGGAAGAAGATTTACAATCCCTTTTCCCTTCAATTTCCAAATTTAAAGAAAATAATAACCAGTGATAAAACAGTTAGATTTTGAGAATTTTAAATGTCTATTAATTAGTGTTTCTTTTGTTACAGGGAACATTTCTTATGTGCTAGCTCTCTACAAATCTACCCATGATACAGCATATAAGGAAAAGGGCCAAATGTATTTGGGGCCCCTTTAGGGTTCGGCAATGATGTAAATTATTAAAATATATACGAGAAAGATTTGGACAATAATAATATCAAGACCACTCTCATCACATCATGCTCTGGCTGAATGAGAAGACTCCCCAAGAAAGAAGAGGACTAGAATTAAAGGAAAGGGACCATCTACACCCCAGGTATTTTACTAGTTGGGTGGCGTTAAATAATTGATCAACATGTGTAAAAGGAAGCAAGTTTCATTATTTCATATTTCACTTTATGAAAACAGTTGAATAATCAAAACTGTCACATTTAGGAGAAAATATCTTCGACAACAACACTTTGAACAGTGAGACAATATTAAGTCCCACCCATGCGTTTTCTACTTGGGATTGTTTCATTGTTTTTAAAAAATATTATATATTTTTTAATGGAAACTTGCATGGTTCAAACCTAGAAAATTTCCAATAAAGATTTTCATTTTCTTTTATAAAAACAATGAAATAATCACAAGTAGAAAACGCATGGGTGGAACTTAATATTGTCCCTCACTGTACCAAAAATGTGGCTTTTCGACTAACCATTTCGATCTTATTTTAATGCTGCTTTCGCAAAAGCGGTTTCATGATTAGATTTCTATAGAAGTGTATATATAAAACAAAAAACACTTTTGAAATTTAAATAATAAATTATTACTTTCGAGGATTAACACGAGGAAGTACAGTGGCAATATTAAAGCACCGCCATGCTGATATGAAAATTTTTAATAAAATTTTATTTTACATTAAAAAAATTTTTCAAATTTTTTTAAAACAAAAGCCATGAGGGTGCTTTTATATTGACCCTCATTGTAGTTCCTTATAATTGTTAATAGATAATTATAATAATATCACTCACCTCTACGTTTTTCATAGATATAATTTCTCACAATTCTCTAAAAAATAATAATACATATAAACAAGCTCATTTAGGTTTAGGGAAAAATTGACTTACCTGAATCTTTAAGGCAGCATTAAATGCTTCGAATGGTGTTATACGTGTCCATAATCTTTCAAAATAATCTTTGCGCGTTTCGAAAGTACCAACGTAATCTATAATAGATGTTTCTTAATTATTATCCCAATTATTAATATACATCGAATCGATAAATAGGTATGACATTACCCTTACTCTTCTTTATTTCTTTATATTTCTTCTCTCTATATTTCTTATAATGATGCTAAAAAAAAGAAAGAATCTTTAAAAATTTATACCTTCATTTATGTAAATTAAGTAAAATAAATACCTGAATGAGAACAGCTGACCTCTGGAGAGTTTGCCAATCCAAGTCATCCCTTAATCCAAGACTTCGAACTAAACGCCATTGGTCATCCCTCACTAGAAAACATTAAGTAATTAGTACAAATATGGTAATTAATGAATTATATAAAAATAGAGATGAGACAAAAATTATTACTTTCTCGTAATCTCTTAGCTTTCTTTCTTCCTAAATATCCTCTCCATGCTGCCTAAAAATTGATTTGAATTTGTGATTACTAGTAGAACATTTATCATCCTAAACAAAATTCCAAAAGATTAAATGCCCTCGGCTGTGTGTATGTAGCGTGCTGGCCTTCTATACCAAAAGTCGCGGGTTCGAATCCCAGGCAGTCCGATGATTTTATTTGGATATCAAATGGCTTAAATGAATATCCCTGAACCCCAATACATATATATTATTAAAATACGAGTATCTTTATGTCTTATATATGGCCTAAGTTGCCGAAAAAGACTGTGTGAAGATGAGTGAGAAAAAAGTATGTTTAAAAAAAAAAAGAGTAAATACTCCAACTCGAAGCCTAACCGCAGGGGAGGGTCACATAAAAAACTCTTTTTTTTTAAGTTTTTTGGTTTTGAAAAAATTTTCTATGATCAGAAAATTCGGATTTATTTGTTCTTAAAATAACAAACTTAAAAAATTCAGTAGAAGAATTCGCGTAAATTTCATCCATATAATTTCTTGATTATCTAATCATCTGAATTTACTCCTCTCCATAAACACAAATTATTATTTTTTAATACAGTAGAACCTCTCATAACCCTCAAGTAATTCGCATAACGACTAAACAAATTTAAAATATGACTTGCTTACGAGCAACGCTCTTTCGCGAATGGCGAGGAGAGGGAAGTCCCTGATTGTGCTCATGTTATACCCACATGTGTCATTGGGGAGACAGCTCTATGGGGAGAATGTTATTGTTTCGCATAACGAATGTTTCGCTTTACGAGTATGATTCTGGAACGAATTATGCTCGTTAAACGAGGTTCCACTGTAATTCAAGTAAAATTTTTTTTATAACTTTACCTGAATACATGTAGCAGCTGCATTTGCCATAGTTCTTGTAATTCCACGGCGACCAAGTAATTTCTCATATGTAAACTTATCTACAATTGCATTTAAAATCTTTGTTGCCTCTAAAATAAAATATAATATCATTATTTTTCTATAGTGGTTATCTTATTTAAATATAAAGGGATAAATTCTGATATTGTCGTTTTTCGATTTTTTTAGTTTGGTCAATTTCAAAAAATCTTTAATTGAAATTGATAGCTCAAAAAGAGGAAAAGCTTTTTTCATTTACTTTTTTTTCCAGAAAAATATTCTTCCCTGTTCAATTGATGAAATGCTGGTCGAAAATCATATTCATATTCGTGATATTTTGCTTTACCTCTACGAGAAAGGATGGAAGCCACCAGCACAGTCATTTCGCGATCTCAACGATCTTTTAGGCGAAGGAACAATAAGCGAAAGACAATGTGCTTTTCCCGCTTCAAGTCTGGTGATACCAGCTTGTAGGACAATTCAGGAAGAGGTATCACCAAACTTGAAGCGGGAAAACCACATTGTCTTTCACTTATTGTTCCTTCGCCAAAAAGATTGTTGAGATCGCGAAATGACTGTGCTTGTGGCTTCCATCCTTTCTCGTAGTGGTAAAAAATCACGAATATGAATATGATTTTCGCACGCATTTTCATCAATTGAACAGGGAAGAATATTTTTCTTAAAAAAAAGTAAAAAATGACAACAAAAGCGCTCCAATAAAAATGGCGGATAATTATGTATCAACCTAATATATAAATATCATATACTCAATTACCTTCCATTAAATCTCTTTCTTCTATTCTTCTTTCTAAGTATTCTACAATAAACCATAAGATTTGTTCTGGTTGACAGCGCAATACCTGAAAAATATTTGATTAGTCCAGTAACAATTATTTTTCTTACGAAATTCATTTATTTTCTAATGGATTTATTAGCCAGAAATGAAGGACTGGTATATATACTTCTCTAGCAATATCCATGGCTAAATCTTTTAACTGCTTTGGAAAGGCACGTCCACTTTTAGGGGGCCTGCTGGAGGTTTTATCTCTTTACCGCATGGATAACAAAGTTTTACAGCCATAATTAAATAGAAGAAAAGGAAATTAATATTGCTATTTTCATTCAAAACTCTTATTACTTTCTTTTGTTTATAATATTTGTCATTATTTAAATCATTTGGATACCATTTGGTATAAATAATAATTTTATTATTTACAGAGTCCCAAGATAAAAACTGCCACCTGGATTGCTAGTTTCACAAAAAACGACAGCCAAAAATTAAACAGTCCTAGTTGAAGAGGAACAGCCACCAAGATCTCTGTTGCAAAAAACAAGGAGCTAACGAGTGCTGGATCTCGAGGTGAACATGAGTATAGGCCTACTATTATTCCATTTTATTTCATATAAATAATTAAGTTATTAATTTACAATATATATTTACATAATATATTTTCAAAATGTTTTACACTAGGCCCTTTGAATGAATTCATGATCCAGACGGGCAAATAATATTGAACAGATGTGTTATGTGGCCCGGAGACGATCAATTGAAACTGATGATTGCAATTGTCAATTTTATTTGAAGGGATGTATTTAACCATCGTATCAATTCTTAGTTGTTCTGTACATTAATGCCTTTCAATCAAAATTTTTTTAAATAAGAATGCCTGGACCCCAAATATATACAAGTATATATATTATATGCGAAGATAAGTTTTCTCGGGTTAAGTCGCGTGGGATGTTGAGATTTACTCCACGTTTCGGCCTTGGGACCAACGAGACTGCGACCCCGTAAACAAACTACCTAAAAAAAAAAAAAATTTCCCCCTAATCCCATACTCTTGAAAATGGCTCCAAAAGGAGAGTCGAAACGTCGAGTAAATCTCAACATCCCACGCGACTTAACCCGAGAAAACTTATCTTCGCATACATCCGGTCGCGGAAACCTCTCAGAATATACAAGGGGTGATCAAATGAAAAGGTACGAAACGACACGGTGGGTACAAATGTAGACTTTATTCAAAATATACACCATAGGCCTGATCACAAGGATCCCACTGATGAACAAGCCGCAGGATTCCTTGTTCTCAGAATTCATGTGGCCGGGACGAGACCCAGTCCTTCACAGGGTCCTTGAGTTGAAGCGCTTCCCTGAGGTGTTTCTTCAGTGGACCAAACACATGAAAATCGCAGGGCGACATACCCGGTCTATAGGGCGGATGGTCCAACGTCTCCCACTTGAACTTGGCCAGTTCCATGTGTGTGACTCTGGAGACGTGTGGACGCCAGTTATCATGGAGCAGAACCACACCCTCCGTCAACAGCCCCGATCTTTTGTTCTTGATGAACCTGCGTAGGCGTCTGATTGTCTCACAGTACACATCGGAGTTAATGGTTTTTCTGTGCTCGAGGAATTCATCAACTCATCAATCAACTGGACGACGTACTCAAGGATGCTGTGAAGGACTGGGTCTCGTCACGGCCACACGAATTCTGGGAACAAGGAATCCTGCGGCTTGTTCATCAGTGGGATCCTTGTGCTCAGGCCTATGGTGTATATTTTGAATAAAGTCTACATTTGTACCCACCGTGTCGTTTCGTACCTTTTCATTTGATCACCCCTTGTATATATATATTCAAATAACGGTTATCTCTTATATGGCCTGAGTTGCCGAAAAGACTGTGTGAGTGTGAGTGAATGAGAAAAAAGTGTGGTAAAAAAAAAAAATCAAAATTTCAATCAATCGCCATCATTCAATTGACAATCGCGTCAATTCTCTCAAAGACGGTCAATAAGTCGCATCAATTATATCATTGCCAATCGCTATTGTCAATTGATCGTCTCCGGGGGGCTTTATTTAAAAATTGAATTTTATTTTGAATCAAAATTATCGACGACTTTTTCCCCCCTTTGTTCTGAAAATTCAACAGCAAAAATTTAAAAAAGGGACCAAATGTAAAGTAACTGAGTTTTTCTATTCTTTTTTTTTTTATTATTTTTATTACTTAAATATATAAAGAAGAGATTCCAAAATTGTTTCGATTTCCGGCGCCCTTTATATTTGAGAATTTTTCTGGGGCGCCCCATGACAAATCTCAGGGCAAACCTTAAGTTTCTAATAGTTTTTCTTCATTTTGAATTCAGCGCAGCTTACAAAAACGTAAAATACTGGACAAATTTACGCAAGTCCGAGTAACATTTTATAAAGTACTAATATTATTAATACAATATTTTATATAGGAAAATTTTCACTGCGCCCTAACAGTTCCAGAGTTTTGGTTACCCCACAGTTTTGGTAACACTGATATAAAGAATGAATAAATTTAACAGGGAAAGGGGATGATCGATGAAATAATTTCTAGACTTTTAAAGATACTCGTATGTTTAATATATCTATTTGGGGTCCAGGCATTTCTATCTAAGCCATTTGGAATCCAAATGCCTTAAAGAAAATCATCGGACTGCCTGGGGCCCGAACCCGTGACGTTCGGTATAGAAGGTAGGCACGCTACCAACTACTCCAAGCCCCGTGGGCCCACCGACTTCTTTGGTGCTATAAAAATGATTTTTTTCAATTCCAAAAAAAAAAAAAAATTTCATTATTTTTTAACTTCAAAGTGCTCACTTTAATCAAACACAAGATTTCATGTGGCCCTCGGACTTGGTGTAGGGATTAGCGTGATAGTCTCGAATACCAAAAGTCGCGGGCTCGGACCCCAGGCAGTCCGATGATTTTATTTAAGCCATTTGGTATCCAAATGGCTTAAATAAAGAATATATCTAACAAAGCTGTGAGTGTAATTTATTGGCGAGGCCAAACATTAAATTTAATTAAAATTAAATAACAATGCCTGAACCCCAAATATATTTATCGACGTTCTAATTAGTAAAGTGTCTAACTCCATTTTTGTTTATTTTTCAGGGGAGCCAAAAAACATTTCATTTGCATTGTTAGATCCACTGTTAAACACTTTTCGTGCGGTATCTTTTCGAACTGAAAAATTTGAATTACGCTCTTACCCATTTCAGGGCATAAAGTGATTGATATTTTTCAACAGAAAATACAAAAAAATTATTTTCTAAAAAAAGTGGAGTTAGACACTTTTCTACTGAGAGCGTCGATATATATATATTATAAAATACGAGTATTGTAAAAAGACTTATGGCCTAAATTGCCGAAAAGACTGTGTGGATGGGTGTGTAAAGGGGGAAAAGAGTGAGTATTTAAAAAAAAAAAAAAGTTGTCACCTGTTAGTAAATAAATAAATTTATATCTAAAGAAATAATCTTGACTGCTTTATCATTATCTTCTTTGTAATTTGTCGTGAATATATTTTTGTTTTTGTTGGTGATATCTCAATGTAAAAACTCTTTATGGAAACAAAAACAAAAACTTTTTGGAAAATTGTAAAAAGTGTAATCCAAAATAAATAAATAGATTTAACACAAGACGCTTTTTTGATTATTTTTTCACTTCCTAAAGTTCCTGTCCTCATGTCAAAATAACGGTCACTACAGAGATGGCGCTACACGGAGACTAGGGGGTGGGGCAAGTGCCCCCCCCCGCTCGACATTGGCATCTGCCCCACTCGACCAAAGTCGTGGGATGATATATATAAATTTATTATTTTTAAACAATATTATTATTTAAAAAAATAAAAATATAATAAAATAAACATATCAAGTTTTGAATTCAATTCAATTTTTTTTTTGTTTCTCTGTTGATATATATAAAAAAAATTCCTACAGCTTTATAATTAATTCAAACGACTATATTTTCATTTTGCCACAAATCCTTTGTCTCGTTATAATGACAGATGACTGAAATTTTAAGTTATCATAAAATATATAAAATAAAAGGAAATTGATATACTAATAGTAAGAATGATAAAAAAAAAAAGTGCAGGAGATGGATTTGAACTCGCGAAGTTTGGTTTGGTGGAGGATGGAAAAAATTTTGCTGACTGTTTAACTGACTCAGCCAACTTATATTTAATTATTAATTAGGAAAATAAACCATATAAGGAACATTGAATAATAGACGAATTAAAAGAATTTTAATATTGCATATATGATATATCGTTTTTTACTACGTTTTATGCAGATTAATAATTTAAAATCAAAATTTCAATTGCATGCCTAGTTTTCAAATTATTCAATGGACAAACGTCAGATTGTAAATGCATTAATATAATTAAACCAAAAACTCTATCTAATATATGATACATGTCATTAATTCTTGAATTCCCCCCGATTCCAGAGAACTAAACCCCTTTTAATTATATGATCTAATTTAGGAGTTATTGGCGATCAAAGTTAAGCTTATTTTCGACCTTAATGACATCATTACACTCAATTCTATATTATCGAAAAAGCTTATTTAGCATTGTCTGATTAAAACCAAATTTTTACCAGAGATTTATAATTAAATAATGAGTTTTTTTCTAAAGTTTCATTGAGATTGGTAAAGAAATAAATAAAATATTGACTATTTTGTAAATTTAGTTTTAGAATTCGGGATCCCGGATGGGTAAAGAGAGCGATCTATGAACCGTGTCTAGGCTTGATCTGAGATCCCGAATTCTAAAACTAAATTTACAAAATAGTCAATATTTCATTTATTTCTTTACCAATCTCAATGAAACTTTAGAAAAAAACTCATTTTTTAATTATAAATCTCTGGTAAAAATTTGGTTTTAATCAGACAATGTTAAATTTTCGATAATATAGAATTGAGTGTTGATGTCATTAAGGCCGAAAATAGTCTTAACTTTGATCGCCAATAACTCCTAAATTAGATCATATAATTAAAAGGGGATTAGTTCTCTGTAATCAGGGGGAATTCAAGAATTAATGACATGTATCATATATTAGATAGAGTTTTTGGTTTAATTATATTAATGCATTTACAATCTGACGTTTGTCCATTGAATAATTTGAAAACTAGGCATGCAATTGAAATTTTGATTTTAAATTATTAATCTGCATAAAACGTAGTAAAAAACGATATATCATATATGCAATATTAAAATTCTTTTAATTCGTCTATTATTCAATGTTCCTTATATGGTTTATTTTCCTAATTAATAATTAATAATAAGTTGGCTGAGTCAGTTAAATGGTCAGCAAATTTTTTTCCATCTTCACTTTACCAAACTTCGCGAGTTCAAATCCATCTCCTGCACTTTTTTTTTTTTTAATTATTTTCAATTCAAATATATAACAACTAATTTTTTATTCAATTTATTTGTTTGAAATTGATATTGATGAGAATGAAAAAAAGTGCAGGAGATGGATTTGAACTCAAATATATGTCTAATATCCATAGGCGCCGGAACTGGGGGGGGGGGGCAAGGATACATTGCCCCCCTGGCATCCTATAGGGGGGAGGCAGAGGGGACAAAATTTCTTTTTTATTTCATTTATTTTTAAAAATGATATAGGCCTATTTTTACTTTTGAAAAATAAAATCTAAATTAAAAAAAATTAAAAGAGTAAGAAATTCATTTTTTTCCAAATTTTTTCCAAAAATGTATATTTTCATTTTGCCCTCAGAATTGTTTGAAGCAGACTTTGCTCTTGTACTTCATTGAAAGATAGGAGAAATGGTTGCTATGGTAACAAAATATAAATATTTTTCCATACTTATAAATTTTACATCTTGAAAATCGAATGTGCCGTAGGCCTACTGTCGGAAACTAAATACATGTCGACAAAAAAAAGTCTGCTGGGCTTGTCACACCAGATTTTGTATACATGTTGTGGGTTGTTTATAAACAACGAGCTACTAAAATAAAATTAACAGGTCTCAAAAATTGAAAGCTGAATTCTACGTAAAAAGCGGACATAAAATTTCATCCAATTCTGATATGATATGAAATGAAATTTTTTTTTTTTTAGAGCGAGTCCTTTGAGAAAAATGGGCTCTGCATGGACCCCGAGCACATCCGTTGAGCGGGTCTAAACCTTTAGAGCGCTAATTTAACGAAACCATTGGAGCTAGAAAGCTAAAAATTTTATATACACGTAGGCAAAAACTCAGTGAATATAGATCAATGATCCTTTTTACTCTCATCTGATTGGCTAATCGGATGGTGAGATATAATGAAAAAATAAATGTTTAAATATTAAATTTTAGCTTCATCTAAGTAATCTCTAGGAAATTCTAAACTCATTACAAAAAATCCGATGCAAATTGAAGAAGCGGTTTGCGAGTTAGAGACATTTGAAGATTCTAAGTTTTATTTCTTTTCATGTTCTATTAATTCACTCTCTTAATTCGAACAAAGGAGGGGCGGAGTCCGCCTCCCCCTCCCCTCCTCTCTGTTTGTTGCTCTTGACCAAGGCGCGCGCCTTCCCCCTTTTCTAAGAAAATAAAATAATAAATTAAAATTATATCTTCGGACAGATTAAAAAGAATTTTAAAGACTCGTAGAAAAAAAAATTTATCATGATGGTCACACAAATTTCTCTTAACTTTGGCTGTGCTTGTCACACCAGATTTTTTTGATTTTTTTTAAACAAGGGACTCGCTCTAAAAAAAAATCTGGTGTGACTGGCGCACAGCACACAACTTCTCTTACCTTCGGTAATCGAAAGTTGTGTTCTGTGCTTGGGCGTCGAGGATTTTTGAGGGGGGAAGGATTTTTTGAGGGGGGAAGTCCTTAGATATGTTAAAAAAACGTATTTTGATATTAATAATGTATAAATCTCTTAGTATTTAAAGCTTTCTCACCGCGGAAGGTGGATGTATACTGTGAAAGGTTTTTTTGTATTTTTTTGTTTTATACATTTTTTTGTATCATTTTAATTTTAGGGGGGAAGTGTGGTTGTCCCCGGGAATGTCTGTGCTTGTCACACCAGATTTTTTGTGTCGACATATATTTAGTTCCCGACAGTACGGTACATATGAATTCAGATGTAAAATTTATAAGTATGGGAAAATATTTATATTTTGTTACCATGGCAACCATTTCTCCTATCTTCTCTATGAAATACAAGAGTAAAGTGGTCTTCAGAAGATTTCAATTGCAAAATGAGAATATACATTTTAAAGAGAATCTAAAAATGAATTGATTTTTTAATTTAAAAAAAAATCGTTGGAGCAAATTTTGAGAAAAACGAAAAAAACTGAAAAAGTACATCAGTAAAGTACTAGTACTCTTTGGCCGATTTTGATTAAAAGCTTATTTTTCCGGTCCCGGGGGGTGTTTAACTTAAATATCAAATTTCAACCTCGTAGCTCAATTCCTTCATGCTTAAAATTGAACACACACCCACCCACCCACCCACCCACAGACAGACCATGTCGCGAAAACCACTTTTTTGGATTCAGGGGACCTCAAAACCTGAAGATCCATCAAAATCTCGACATCGAATTTTTGACATGAATCCAATACTTTCTCTCTATATATATTACATATATACATAGGTAAGAGAAAGTAAAAATTTCATATCATATCAGAATTGGATGAAATTTTATGTCCTCTTGTGACAATATTCTAGTCCTTGTTTTTATCAATTCAGCTTTCAATTTTGAGGCTTGTTAATTTTATTTTACCAAATCGTTGTTTATACACAACCCACAACATGTATAAAAAAATTTCTAAGATTCCTTAATTTAGCAACATTATAAGATTTTATAGCCATTTTTAGAATTAAATTTTATAAAATTTGAGTATAAACAGATGAAATCAATCAATTTGACAATTATTTCAACTAATGGAAGAGCATCAAATTTTTTTTCCAATTCGATCGGCGCCCAGAGACCAGCCAGGGAGACTCGCGTAACTCTTGTCTAAGCCTTTCGTCTCGCGCGAGATCGCTTTTCAAAAAATCGCTAAATCTCTCTTATTCATTCAAGGATTTGAGGCAAAATGCAAAACTGGTCTCTTGAATTAATTATAAAGCCATTGTAATTTTTCTATTTAGCTACGCCCACATAAAATGATGGTTTGTTGATGACACTTACGACTTCGAATGTCAACTCCCGCCAATATTTTTTAATTTATTGTTTTTTAATTAAATAAACACATTTAGGGCTTGATATCGATTGTATAAATTAAAATATAAAATATTCTAACTAAAACAATCCATTTTTGGCCAAGGAATGTCCTAAAAATAATAAAAAATCGATTTTAATTAATTTTGACAGATGAATTTTTTTTCTTTTCAAAATAATAAAAAAACTATTCAATATATAGAAATAGTGAATAGTGCATTAAAATCAGCACTAAATCCTGAATCTTACACATTTATGTCAATTACTAGTTTGCTCTATTTAATAAGAGAGAGTCACATCTATGTTTGCTTGAATTTTCGTAAATTTGCTAAAAACTAAAAAAGATATAAAAATTGGTGTTTATTGATTCGTTATCTGCATTAAATACAGAATTTATTCGATATCTTAAATATCTTCTACCTTTTATGTTTAATGATATTAAGCCTTCTCAAATTTTGTATCGTTTTTTGAGTATAACTCGAAAAATAATTGAGATACAAAAATAACAAAAGTAGATTCTTAATCCTCATCAAATCCCCCATATTTTCCCCGTGTCATATGTTTAAGAAGTGGTTAAATTAAAAATCTTATATTTTTAGAATTTGTATCAATTAATCGAAAACTATTAGAGATATTAAAATTTCGTATGCAAATTCTTATTCTACGTGAAAATTTATCCAGAAACGATGTATCACATGCCTTGTGTTGTGTTTAATAGATAGATAGTAGCTAGGGGCGTAGCGAGAGGGGAGGGAGGCAAGGGGGTCATCATGCCCCGGGTGCTACTCACAAAGGGGCGCCAAATGGTCCGCAAAACAAAAAATTGCTGGATAATTTTTATTTTTATTATAATTGATTTCTGGAAAATATATTTTAAATTTAGTGCCAGTGTAATATAATAATTTTGTATATTTTACATATAATATGAAGACCAGATAGCAGGAGGTTTACTTGGCGTGTATGTTGCAGATGGAGAAGCAAAATAAATAAATAAATAAATAAAATTTATTTTCAGGATTTTTTATTAGTGACATTCTTTATTAGTGATTTCTTGGCCTGTTTCGTTTGTTATAATATTATATGGTTTTCGAATGAGGAAGGGGGGGGGCGCTAAAAAGGTATTGTCCCCCGGGCGCGAATTAAGCTCACTACGCCACTGCAGTAGCTCATTCAGGCTATTATTGTATTTTAGTTTCGGATTTAAATTACCCCTTCTTTCTCTTTTCCAAGGTGTATATTTATTTAGTTAAACTACTCTTGATAAAGAATCTCTATTTAAATTTAAAATTTAAAACCTCACAATGCTATTAGTTGAGTTAGACGCCATCAGATGTCGTATCTTCTAATTGGCGGGTTAGCCACAAGATGTCACTAGTGAACTGACGCGGTCCAGAGAGGGAAGCAAAGCCCTCCGACGCAACAGTAGAGAAAGAGGAGAAGTGGAGTCTGTCTGTTCAGTCTGCGATGAGACGCGCCGCCAACTATCATCTCTTATTTATTTGTGCATTTCAATCTCCAACGTCCATGTGTGCATGCACACTGCATGCAAGTGCATTATTATCCAAGTGTTGTATATTGTTAATGCTACCTTTGATGCTACACGAACCATCGTAATCCTGATTGAACTATGAACATCGTTCTCGTTGTCGTCTTCTTGGCTACAACAATTGAATCAAAATCCAACAATATATTAAAAGGTACGCCATCCAACATTCATTCTATAATTTTAAATTAAAATGGCATTTATTGATGGTTTCTCGTTAAGGATAAAAAATTCAATAACAAAAAAAAGTTGAGCATGGTTTTATTGGCCATCCGATGGTCAGGTCTCTCCATTTAATTATATAGAAGTGGTTTATGACTTTTTCTTATCCCAATTGTAAATAAAAACAATATTGAGCTTTCTCTATCTATTTGTTCATCTATTATCCAAATCTAACTATCATAGACAAATATATTTATTAAATTATTATTATCTACTAGGAGAGCCGGAAGCAAAATAAAAATTTGTGAAGGAAAAACAATTCGTATTTAAAATAACTGATTAATAATTATTGATTTTTAATAATAATTATTGATTTTTTTTTTTGTTTAAAATAACTGATTAATAATTATTGATTTTTTTTTGGTTAACAATGTAACAAGTTTTTGGCGCCTAAAGAGTTGTCAAATGCTCACAGACTCCCTTATTCCCTCTTTAACTAATTTTCTTTTTTTTTTTTATTTGAGACGTTCAGTCACCTTTAAAGTCTATTCTTTTTTAGCCAAATAGTCTGTAAAGTCTGTTTTTGGCAAAAAAGTCGCTCTGAATTTTAACAATTAATAATATGAAAAAGTAAAAGAAATAGAGAGCATATCACTCGATAACCGATATATGGCAGAGTTTTTTTAGAATATAATTAAATAAATAAATAAATTTAATTTCATTAGTACAAAAGTAAAAATCTGGTGTGCTGGTCGCACAAGACACAACTTTCTCTTACCTTCGGTAATTGAAAGTGTTCTAGTCAAACCAGATTTTTTGTGTAGACATATATTTAGTTGAAAACCCGGCTTTAGAACCGCTCATGTAGAATGGCCCTAAACGATAGTTATGTTAATTATAATTTTGATGCAGATACACATATTCATACCAATTTGAATCAAACAAATATTCATCGGGATTCGAATTTACGGCTCTTGCTTTTAGGATTATCAATATTGATATTTGTCAACCTCTCGGCCACGGGAGGGGGAGGGTGGAGGCTATTCTATAAATAAAATATCTTTTCTCGGAAGTTCCAGTGCAAAAGGACCTCTAATTGCGATTAATAACTTCTAATCGCTATATTTCTACCGTTTCAAACAGAAAGTCTTATACGTCAGGCTGTGCCATGGTCGGGATTACTTCTTTATAATAATGAAATATTTTTTTTTTAACACTTTTCCATTCACCCCATTTGGTATCCAAATGGCTTAAATAAAATCATCGGACTGCCTGGGATCCGAACCCTCGACCCTTGGTATACAAGGCAGGCGCTACCAAATACGGCAAGCCCGAGAGCTAATGAAATATTTAATAACGAATTTGACAATGAAAGATATAATATTTCCCACATAATCGTGGATTGTTTTTGTATCTTTGCTATATTTCCTTATTTCCCATTTACCATATGTAATGAGATGCGGTTGAGAAAATGAGCAAATCGACCTGTCACACGGAATGACGCTTGATAGTGACATAAAAATCTAGTGGTCACCATCCACCTACCCACCAGATGTGACCTCCTGAGTGATGAGAAATAATTTATTGTGTCTATTAATATTAATATTTGCCTCTCTTAAAGAGATAAAAAAGATTCATTGACTGAATTTATTTATTACTTTTTTTTTTTAATTTTAATTCCACCTTTATTAATTCAATATAAATAATTAAATATTGATATTTATACTTTTCATTAAAAAATTTGAATGAATGAAATTTTGCCTTCTTCTCCTCCTCCTCTCACTTCCTACTCATTTTACTATTGGCTTTTTATTTGCAAATCGTTATTTATTTATAACTTACTATAAACCACACCTTTTTTATAGGATACTAAGCATCTGACTTATAGGGTGTCTCATAAATTGGCAATTTAAATAATTATAAAGCATAGGGTACTGAAAGGGTTTTTTGGGGGGAATAGATTGATGAAACAGGTGACGTTTCGGTCACGTGTAGTGACCTTTAACGAAGAGAACACCAATAGCAACAAATGAATTTTACTAATCACATAGGATATATCGAAAATAATTATTATACAGCGACGCAATTATTATTAAGCTTATTGACTGCCAGTATTACTTGTTTAGATAATTTACATAGATTTCAATAGATCTCAATTAATGTGCCCTGGGCGGCAAATATCAGAGGGCGGCAAAATAGGAAAAATGGTCCGCAAAACAAAATGAAATTAGCAGGTGCGGATTTAGGCATTTGCCGCCTCTAGGGAGTGGACTCTTTTACCGCCCCCTCCCCTTCAACCACCCCAACACTGAGAAATACCCTAACATGCCCGTGGACTTCTGATTACCTATACCTTTTCATCATCAAATACTTTTCTATTTGATAAAAAAAAAATTATAGGCATGTAAATAAGCAGGTTTTTTTCCACAAATTTTGCCGCCCAAGGCGAGTGCCTATTCCGCCTAAAATACGGCCCTGAAATTAGTTATTAAGAAACGTTTGAAAAGTGAACATATCACAATCAAAGGTATCCAAGAAATTAACAAATTCTACTTAACTATATTATAACATACATATTTCAAATTCCCATCCCCTCTAAGAAACAAGAATTACCATTATAGTGGAGAATTGGAGATATCAGCCAATTTGGGATTGTCCAGGTTAATAAAACTCCCAGAATAAGACGTTTCGGCCTGAATTTATTTTGCCATCTTCAGTTATTGGGAATTATACACATAGTGCAAGTGCACATGTGATCAAACCAGGACTCGTCAATAATAAAATTTATTTGCTTCATACATAATTATATGGCTCCTGTGCCCAAGCTCAGAGATAATTGATAAATTTTTATTTTTGAATGCTCTTGTCTTAAGTGATTTTATTAACTAAATTCATTGTCATTTTTATGGTCAATTGATCAATTATCTCTGAGCTTGGGCACAGGAGCCATATAATTATGTATGAAGCAAATAAATTTTATTATTGACGAGTCCTGTTTTGATGCACTTGCACTATGTGTATAATTTCCAATAACTGAGGATGGCTAAATAAATTCAGGCCGAAACGTCTTATTCTGGGAGTTGTTTTATTAACCTGGACAATCCCAATTTGACTGATTTCTCCAATTCTCCACTATAATCACATCACAGCCACAACCTCAAAAAGCAAGAATTACCATTATTCGTGGTGGATATATGGTTAGGCCTGTGATGCCAGGACCTAGGGCGGCAAAATTTATTTTTATTTTTGAATGGTCTTGTCTTAAGTGATTTTATTAACAAAATTCATTGGCATTTTTATCGACAAGAATTAATTATTGGTATACCTGGAGGCCCTGGTTCGCTTCCCGTCCCAAGCGAGAAAAGAGAGTTTTGAGATTCTCATCAAATTAGTGAGATTTAGAATTAAAATTCCTCCTTTCAAATTATTATACCCCCCCCCCCCCCACACTTATTTATTTTTAGAGAGGCAAAATTCATTGTGATATTGTGTGTATTTTTAACCATTTTGGAGTTGATATAAATCTAATATTTTTTACTACTTCACTAATACTGAGGTAATTTTTGTTTATTCATTATTTATTTATGAGTAAGGAGGTCTTTCATACCGTTTTATTTTTTATCCTACTTTTTTTTTCTTATTGACTTTTAATCGTATTTAAATTCAAATGAAGGCGATCCGTAGTCCCTTTAACTCCGTGGGCGTCATTGGTGACGTCACCAACTATCTGATCTGTTGATCCTGTTCTCATGAGTCTTTTCACTAAACAGCTGTTTTTCCTTCTTGTCTTGTCTGCTTAAGACTTATTTATACATAAACTTTTCTCTCTCTCTTCCTCTTTAAATTTATTCTTATTTACCTTTACGAATAACTTTTTTTTTTTAATAAAAAATAATTATTACATAACTACTTATTTACTAAATGGGGAATGGAGACTTTGATGAATACATATTGTGGTTTGCTTTAAAGAATTTTATTCTTATTTATTATTCAATTAAATTGAAAAAGGGTACTTGTTAGTATACATAACGCCCTAGGTGAGATTTATTCAAAGAATTTGTTTCTTGTGTCCCTCGTTTTTTATAGGCACCCCATCGCTCTCACTTTCTCACCAAGAAATTTAACAATCGACTATTTGTAGAACGGTAGTGACCAGATATTTTTGGGATGGGTACGGAGGGGGGTAACATCTGGTCATTTTGGGAGGTCGATACCAAGGGCCTTTCATTTTGTGTCACTTAGGCCTATTTTCTCAACAAATAATTTTTTTTTTTGCCAATTAAATTTTTCCAATTATTATAATATCAAATTATAATATATTTATTTCATCAATTAATTATATTTTCATATAGGGTCTAGGAGATCTTTCAAAAAGGGAGAAATAAGAAAAAAAGATTATTTTTTTTTTACTTTCTCTTACCTCTATATATCTCTATTCTCTATATATATTGAGACAGGGTGACTGACTCACTGACTGACTGAGTGACTTGACATTCATCGCACTCCTAAACTGTAAGGCCTAGAAAGCTGTAATTTGGCTTGTAGACAAGGGCGGATACAAGGGGGGGGGGTAAAGGGGTAATTACCCCCCCCCCCCCGAGATTTGAAAAAAATACCTTTTTTTCGCAAAAAAATTTATTTTTAATGTAAAATTTTAAAAATTAATACTTAAAAATGTGATTTGTATTTATATTCTGGCAAACAAGCAAGTAGCAGAATGCGCCTTTAAATTACCGAAATTAAGAAAAAATTGTGTGCTGTGCGACGAGACACACCAGATTCCCACCCCCCCCCCCCCCCGAGAAACATCTCTGGATCCGCCCTTGCTTGTAGATTACATTTGTTCCATAGGCGTCATTTAAGAAGCGATTGTTCATAATTCCAATTTTAAGGGCCCAAAATGGTTATTTATGGGTAAAATTTTGACTTTACATTAATTTCTAAACCAAAAAAGATATCAATTTGGTAAAACCTTCCTTAGATGAAAATCTAAAATCATTGTTTCAGGATTTTTTGAAATACGGCCCCTAAGTACCCAAAATCGCCAATTTGGGGTAAAAATAATATATTTATGGGTAAAATTTTGATTTTACATTAATTTCTAAATTTGCTTTCTTCGTGAAAAGCCTCCTTAAATGAAAATCTAAAATCGTTGTTTCAAGGTTTTTTGAAATTCGGACCCTAAGGACCCCAAATCGCCTCTTTGGTGAAAAATTAATATTTTATATGAATTTTTTTACCATTTCCTTTAATAACTTTTAAACGATAATAGATATCGATGTGCTGTCTGGATTCCTTCCTCCTCCCCATTGAGAGGAAATTTTTGTATCTTAAAATTCCTTAATTATCAAAATAATATTTTGCATTTAATTTTCTTGAATAAAGAGTTTATGACTCTAAGGTCCCCTCCACTACCCCGCCATTTTTGGGAAATTTTGTACTCTTCAATTTAGTTAAATATCAACATTATTTTTTTTATTTATCCGAAAAAAGTTTTAATTTGGCATGTAGATTACGTTTATTGCCTTGGAGTCGTTTCCGAAGCTTTTTTCGAAATTTTATTTTTAAGAGCACCAAATTCTCATTTTGGAGTTTTTTTTATTTTATTTTATAATAACTTTTAAACGTGTAGAGATATCATTTTTTGTTTTTGCGCTAAAGAAGAAATGAGACATTGATTTTGAGGGTTGGCCACGAGCTAAAAAGGTTTACGCCCCTGGAGTTTCAGGGTTTCAACCATGCTAGAAACTTGCCCGCGTGTCCCAAACTTGCCCGTTGAAGGCTAGCGCAAGGTTCGCCGATCTTCTTTTTGTAATATTTTATTCTTATGAAAAAATCAAGCATATTGTATTGAAAAATCTCTTTTTCTATAGATTCTAATGAGTTAATTAATTCTATTCAACTGGAAAAAACTTCCCTTTGTTGGGTTCCATGATATTATGAAATCTTTCAATTAGACATACTTGTAACATAAAAAGGAGTGTTTTTCAAAGAATTAGCAATAATGAATGTTTGCGATCCTTTTCAATGGATTGCCAATCCTTTAAAATTTTTTTACTTTTTAATAAATATTTATCTCCTTTTGATTTATCCAAATGCCTACAAATCAAGTCCGGATCGGATTTTAGAATAGCAGATCTAGATTTTCAGTTCGGAGCAGCAATCATTTTATTAAACGGAGGATTCAAAAATATGAATCATATTTTTAAAAAATTCTCCCTCTGATTAGGGCACTGTGAGGTCTATCGAAATTGCAACATGTTTTAGATTAAAAGTTTTCAGTGTTGGAAATGAAGGGAATTTATAGACAACACTTCCCACAGATAGGCGTTTTGGTTGTCTAAACTCAAGGCTCTAGGATTAATAACGCTGAGCGCATTTTAAATGTGATATTTTTGAAGTTTTTAACATTTATATACTGGCCATGGTCTTACTGTACTGAGCTCTAATTTTATTTATTTTTTTTTCAATTGCTAACTCAATGTTTTAATAAGTTTTGCCAACTCCTAGTGTAGAATTTTATTTGAGAGTTGAGTCATGGCCGTCTGTCTCTCTGTTTGCATATTTATTAGAAAAAGACACCCACTCGGTGACATTTCGATGGCATCCACCTGAAACGAAGGGAGGGAGATAAATCATACGACACCGGAACTCCACTGAGTAACAGAGACAGACAGACACGCAGCATCTCTCCAGAGCCCAAAATAAACACCTCCTCCCTCTATCGCCTTATTTTTTTTTTTTTTTATTTAATCTATAGAATATAGATAGAAACTTTTCATTTGATACGGAATGGAAATTTATTTTATTAGTGGTATTATAATTTAAAAATTAACGGTAATAATTTAAAAGAAATACAAGGTGAAAATAAATTTATTTTTTTTATTAACCATTCTAAAGACCAAGTGTCAAGTTGCCTTGTCAACATCAGTCCATCAAGTTGCTCTTCAATATTTCATATATGGACCCTGTTACGCATTAGTGTGTCAAGCGCCAGGTACCGAGATTTGAGAAAATTAACATTAAAGTTTTTCTGATTTACATTGTTTTGATTAGATTATATATAATTTTTTTTTTGTTAATTGTGCAAGTAACATTAAATATAAATTTTTTTAGGACATATTTCATAAAAAATACTATTAATTATAGCATTTGAAACAATATTCCGTGCTTAAATCAATTTTTATTTTTTTGGCGCTTGACACACTAATGCGTAACGTGATGCCAACCCGCGACCCTTGGTCTAGAAGGCCAGCACTCTAAACCCTACACCAAGGCCCGAGGGTAATGTAAAACTAATAAACAAACATGAGAAAAAATGTATCTTTTGTTACCATGGCAACCATTTCTCCTATCTTTCCTCTGAAGTACAAGAGTAAAGCGGCCTTCGAACAAATTTGATAGTAAAATGAGAATAAAAATTTTAAAGAGAATCTAAAAAATAATTGATTCATGAATTTTAATCAATCATCGTTGACGAGAATTTTGAGAAAATGGAAAAAAACTGAAAAAGTGCATCAGTAAAGTACTAGTATTTTTTGACAGATTTTTTTTAAAAGCTTCGTGTTACGACTAAGGGGGGTATCTAAATTAAATATAAAATTTCAACCTCGTAGCTCTGTTTGTTCTTGAGATATTTTGTTCACAGACAAACAGCCAGACCATTTTGCAAAAACCACTTTTTTGGACTCAGGAGACCTCAAACTTAAATATTTTTTTTTTTTTTCGAATAGCCTATTTATGAATTAAGATGATCCCAAAAATATCCGGCTGAGATTAGATAATATTATAGATTTTAAATTTAACTCCGGCCATCCGATGGCTGTTTCCTTGTCTTTCTTCACTTAATTTCTTGTTAAATATTACACCCTCTTCTGCCCTCGATGAGTTAAGAAAATTTTATTTATAAAATCTCATTAAAAATAAATCCAACATTTTTTCGTAGGGTTCAAATCAATTTCATATTAATGGGAAAAATGCAAGGATGTCTGTCTTTCAGGAGGGGGGGGGTTAAATTAATTATTAATTGGCCTCAGGGACGCAGACAGAGGGGACTATATCCCCGGAGCTCCAGTCCTCCGAGGGTCTAATAAAAATGGTTAAAATTTCAATTAAAAAATAATTTTCTTGAAATTTTTTTCCTAAGAGGACCCGGGTCCTTTAAGCACAGTACTTAGAATTATAATTAAAAAAAATCATTTTCTTGAAATTTTTTTCTGAGGGGCCCGGACCCTTTAAGCTCAAATCTTAGAATTATAATTAAAAAAAATCATTTTCTTGAAATTTTATTCACTTTCATCCCAAATGTAGCTCCGAAATAATCAAATTTCATAATGTTTTAACTACCTTAAAGGTAGAAGTCGTGCTTCAAGATAAAGGTTCATTTCCGTTAAAAGGAACAAATATTTCTGTAAATTATATTGGCTAACAATGTTTTAAATAAATATGGACGTATCTAATTAGCTTCAGTTACTGAAAAAAAACTGATGAGTGTTTAGTTGCCTAACTTCAGGCGTAATCTTATTACATTCAAAACATATTTGTTCCCATTCACTAAGACTTACTTTTATACATATATTGATACCTAAGATGAAACAAAATATCAGTTTATTTTGTTTGTTTACAAAGAAAGCATACAATACACTTTTATACAGGGTGTTTCAAAAAAGACTTTACAACTTTGAAA
>JAKCPI010010420.1:0-77252 GCA_023213315.1 Euborellia annulipes
CTCGTCTAATCATTCGTCTAGTGTCATCAGTTGTCGTAGGGTAAATCGTACGTTTCTGTCTAAAAATGTCCAAAATGTCTTTCCAATTGTCATTCCTCTACCTTATTATGGTCCAGATCTCAAAGTCATTCCCCTGTCATATGTCAGTTTGTCGGTCTCTAAAGTAAGTCAGTCTGAAATTAAAATAAATAATATTGAAATTTTAAATACAAATTTATCGAAAAATCCTTTAAATGTCATCTCTTTACCTTATTATGATCTAAATCCAAAAATAATTCCATCGTCTTATGTTAGTCCGTCTGTCCAGGATGTCCGTCAGTCCAAGGTTATTATGAATAAAACTGAAAATTCAATTCATGACTTACCTGTACAAAAGAACCAGAAATCGGTTAGTAGGTCAAGTTCAAACGTTTCGGTCACTAGATCAAGGCCAATAATGTCTATAAATAATTCCAAGTTCAAGGCTAAATTTTATAAAGTCCCAAAATTTTTATCGTCTTTTATGTCAGAATTAGCTAATTTAAACCCTGATCAAAATATTTTTTCTGAAAAATTGTCTAATTTTCAATATTTAAATTCATCTTTTAATTTTGATTCTGTTTATGCAGACCAAAAAATGCAAACAGTATTCACTTATCATAATATCTTTCTACAATTTTTATCTTATTTTAAATTTAAATTACAAAATATCTATATTGTCACTTCAAAGTGGTTATCGCCTACTTTTACTTTTCGAAATGACTTAGAGTTGTCAGGAACTAAATAACAATATCGCCCGCGACCCAGAGAACCTCACTCTGAAACACGAGAGTCCGTGACACTCGTGGGGCTGGTCGCTCGTCACATTCCCTTCCCCTTTCCCATCCTTTTTTATCCTTTCTTAACCCTTTCCTCTTTTTATTACCGGATTTGTCGTACTTTCACTAATTTATAACTTTTACTTGAACTTTTGTTCACACCTACCTGATTTGTCCTGAATTTAAAAGAATGTATATATGTTTTGATGTATATACATTCAAAATTTCTTTGTTATTGTTCATGTGCATATGCCTGGGGCTGCTGTGAGCTCCCCGCCTGCCAGGTGTGTTCTGGGCCGGTTGTGCCGGGCATATGCGTATGTGCAACGGGGTAAGTAAAGGGGGGATTATATAATGTACTGGTTGGGTTGAGAGTCATATCGCCAAAAATCTGTCGCTATTCCTTCCCGTTTCTTTTTCGAATCCAGTTTTGTTTGCGGGCTAGAATTCCAAACCAAAAATGGACCGTTTTGTATTGAATTCAAAATAATTGTTTTGTTTTCATCGCTTTATAAATCTCTGAATATCATATTGGGTAATGACGCATTGCAAGCCGTGGCGATGTCGGCAGCAAGACTCTCTTTTTGGATATAGTGGACCTCAAACTTTTCCTATGACTTCTTCCCAGGTCATCCACCGAGGTAGGGTTTCCTTCAACTTCCTTCTTTGTAAATATGTTTTTGATTTGAAACGCTTTAATATTAGTTATATTTTTTATTTGTATCTCCATAGGTTGCACTAATTGTAAGTTTAGTTTTTTTGTTTTTTAAAAGCAATATTTTGAAATATTTCAATTCTTGTATGATGTAACTTTTAGAATATGTAAAATGGATCTTGTTAGTTTTAGCAGATGTTTTCTGATGAATAGTAGGTGTCTTATGAAAATCAGTTGCCAGTAGTTGTTTATGATTGTTAGAGTATAAGGAAAATAGGAAAGTTGTCATTTGGGCTAAGGGAAGCTCTGTATATGTTTGTATTAATAATGGTTGCATTAGGAAATTTGCTATCTAGGCTAAGGGAAGAATAGTATATATACTTAATAATATTTGTTGTATTTGAAAGTTGTTATTTGGGCTAAGGGAAGAATTGGATATGTTCTTAATAATATTTGTTGTATTGAAATTTTTGCTATTTGGGCTAAGGGAAGAATTGGATATGTTCTTAATGATATTTGTTGTATTGAAATTTTTGCTATTTGGGCTAAGGGAAGAATTGGTTATGTTCTTAATGATATTTGTTGTACTGAAATTTTTGCTATGTGGGCTAAGGGAAGAATTGTATACGTTGGTAATAATATTTGTTATATTTGAAATTTTTGCTATTTGGGCTAAGGGACCCTGCTGATTACGAGTAAAACTTTAATTTGTTCTAAGATCATGATTAACGTCCGGAGGAAGCTTTTCAAGTAATTCGTAGTATTGTTGTTATTTTTTGATTTATTGTTTGGTGCCCCTTGGTGAGTAGTCGCTATGGTACTTAATGTGTTTAGTTGAGATATACGCTGAGAATTTGTTAGTCTATGAATCTTTCGGGAGGAAACTACAACTGAGAAAATCTCAGTGTCCGTCTCCTCTCACCTGTGGGAATATTCCAGTTTAATTATTCATTTTTTTTATGTATCTAGCGTCGTCGCAAAATAGCTAATTGTAATTATCACAAGTAGAGATATATTGGTTTACCTGAGTCGATTTTGGTCTATTGTAGTTGTTTCTCTTTATATTATGTGGTTAATCATGATTCGAGAATAAGTAAATCATTTAAACTAAAATAATCATCAAAAAGAACAGAATTTAAAAAAATCTATAATTCATATATATATGTTAAACATTTGCCTTTATTTTTTCACTAAGTAATTTGCAATTTTTTTTAAGAAAACTCATTAGTAATTAGCGTTGTAAACAATATTCACTAAATAAACTACTCTTGATAGCTCTATTAAATAATGTTAAAGAAATGATAACCTAATAATATAAAGAATGTAACTAAAAATTATAATGTTTAAGAAAAAATTATTGAAAATTTATTTAAATTAAAAAGTAAGGTGTCCGCTAAGTAGGTTAGTATATAATAATGAAAGAAATAGAAGTATTTTATAATTTTGCGTATAGAATAAAGTTTATGTTTGGTCGATGTTTTGAAATGATAATCTTGTAATATAAATAAATTCACTAAAAATTAATGTTAAGGAACGTTGTTGAAATGAAGTTTAGATAAAAAAATTAAGGTGTCCTCGAAGTAGGCTAGTTTATAATAATGAAAGAAAATAGAATTGTCTTATAATTTCGCTTATAGAATAAAATTGATGTTTTGAAAGAAATTTGTCGTACTTGGTATCGCTGTAGTATTTTCTCTGTGGAGTGATCGGTGGCCTGAACTTATGGCTTTGTGAGTCAAATTAATTAAACTTTGATTATAATATGTCGTAATGAATTTGTTTGAAATAAGTAACTTGTTTGAGAAACGCTGGAGGTGGCTATTGATATCTAATAATTTTATATTGAGCTTTGCTTTCTAAATAGACTCGTAAGTAATATATTCTTTTGATAATTCTCGCTCCTGTGCATACCATTAACTTCACTTAAATATAAATAATTCTTCTGATAATTCTTGCTCCTGTGTATACCATTAGCTTCATAAATAAATAAACAATTACTTTTTCTGGGACAAGCGGAGGACCACCGGAGTCAAGGAGAACTACCGACCCCCCTTGTAGCCCCACTTATAAACTCAATATATTTTTGCGGTCACTACACACCTAGAGGAGAAGATTATCTTATTCATTTTTGCGGTCACTGCACGACGAAAAGGAGGAGATTGTCTTTGTTCGAAGTTTTGGTGGGAGTTCCTATGGTTGAATGATAGGGCTTCGATGTAGGGTTGTTGGATAGAAGATTTCTGCTTTAGGGGTTTCAGATTGAACAATAAGTTCCACTTTTAACTAAATAGATTTAATTATCACTGCTATAATCCGAATCAATGTTTGCGAAAGAGATTTGTTCTCGTGGTCGGTTGCGCTATGGAGTTGTGTTGTAGTGGTATCAATTACCGATATGCTAAATTTATATTAATTATTTAAGAAAAGAAGATTTTTGTTGAAGTAGAAAATTGTCTTGTCGTAGTAATATAATTCTTGAAGTAACTTGTAATTAAAAATAATAATAGTCAGAGAAAGTAAAGGAACTGAGTCGATTAGGGTAAATATTATGCCTCGAAGTTATGTATATCTATACAATTTAAAAAAAATATATAATCTTAAGTCAAATAGCTATTAGGGCGCTAGTTCATTAATCTAATAAAAAAAAAAATATTATTTAATAAATGCATAAAATAAAAAAATTAACACTTAATTAACTATTCATATTGTTTTTATATTGGTCGTAATGTATCTTTGGTGCGAGTTGAATTTTAGTAAGGAGTATTGGTAGTCAGCTGGGCTAAGGGACCCTTCCCATATGTTTTTCTTAATATCTAAATCAAATAACTATTCGTAATATCGTAATTTAGTTTGTTTTAAAATCATTATAATAAGATGCAATCTGCTAATTTTCATTCAAGTCTACGTATGATTAAAATTTTGTTTTTATATGAATAAATCTATTGAGTCTTTAGAGTTTGTAAGTAGTTGGAAATATATATATAAAAAAAATAATATCTCTTGTTTTACGATTTTGCTGTTAGAGTCAACTGTAGAAATTGTTATTAGGTAGCATTAGTGTATTGAATTAGATAGAGTCTTCATAGGATAGAAAGTTTTCGAATTAGTAACGTTTATGAATAAAGTTCGCCGTTCTCAGGCAAAACGAAATAATTTTTTTTTGAAGGTATTGTTAGAGATTTGTAATATTTAGGTGTAGCTTAATAGAATTCAATTGAAATTGGTTAATGATATTTGTTTGTGTTAGCTGAGGAATCGAATAGTCGAAATGTAATTGATATTTGTACTCTCATTAAATTCTACTAATTACTTTAGATGTTTTACTTTGTTTTGATTGCTTCGTGGAAAGAACCTGGTAGAGGGACCCAAAATGGTCGCCAACAAAATTTTTGTGTTATCCTGCTTCACAGGTACAACTTTAACATTTTTTAATTTAAATTGTTTTCAACCATTAGTTTTAGTTAAAACGGTGCTGATAGGGAGCTGGTTTCGATATAGGGGAACCCCCCCTGCTTAAGTAAAGAAATTTTTGATATATACACCTGTATGTGCATTTTAGAAGTAGCTTATCCCTTAGTTGGCCTTGTCAGGCAGAGCCTTTGATCAGCGAGTGAGCCTCGTTCTCAAATGCTCAGGGCTAAGGGATGTGAAGGGATAAGCCCCTTTTGGGCAACTTATATTTTATTCAAGCAAATTAACTCTTTTTTTATAATTAATCAGGAAAACTTTAATTGAATTCTTCATTTAGTAATTGCCTCATGGCTATTACGTTTTTCTTTTTCTTCTATTAGAAATTTATTATGAACGCAAATATTTTTTTTATATTTCTTTATTATTTGTTTCTTTAAATAAAAGTAAATTGTATTAAAAATTGTATTTAAAAATGTATTATTCTAAATGAGTACGTGACCAAATTCACGGAAGGAAATTCTCACCACACCCCCCTCCCCCTCCCGTCGTCTGGAGACCCAATCAGGAGGCAAGGGCTGGTGACGTCAGCAGTCGCGGGGAGCACGCTTTCAACTGCTCGCCCGGAGATATTAGAATTGCACGACGGCTTCTCAAACCGAAAACAACTATATACTATTGCACCCCGGTTCTTCAAACTGTTCACTATCGACAATTGCTTCTTACCCGCTCGAGCTGATAACAACTATATATTGCATCGTAGCTGCTCCAACTGTTTTTTTACTTATATATCAGCGTCTCTACTATTAACAAGAGTTGGTGCGGGCAGGCCACCCCACCTCTCATCTCTCTCTTATCATCAAGAAAGAGAGCTCAACTACAATTATCACCAGCAAAGAAACTCCTGACTGCCTCGGGCCTTGCATCTGAGGAGTTGGCGACTGCTTCCAGGCTGGTCATCGTCGTGGTCGTCCAGCATCAGAATTTCGCAAGTACCCTTCCCCCCCTGTGTCCATCAATCGTGTGCAGTGTAGATTAAACAAGGTACCTTATTTTTATTAAGTCACATTTATGATCGATCAAATTAACTTCATTAAAACAATATTTACTCATAAAAAATCAATATCTATAGAAATAATTTCTTGAAAATAATATTTAAAGTAATAAAACGATATATATTAAAAAATAAACCATTAAAATAAATAGAGAAAACTCATTCCAATATCGATATGAATTTCAGTCTTTAGTCATATCTTCTATAATAATAGAATTCCTTAATTAATCTATACATTAGAATTGTTGTTGTGCTTATTATTCAATCTACCATAAGCCAAAAGGCAATTAATACTAGAAAATTTAGCTAATTTTGTAAATAAAAGAAAAAGAAAATTCTTAGTTTCCATTTCTCAATCAAAGTTTTCATTATCTTTAATAATCTACCTTTCAAAGTTCTTTGTTGTATTGTGGAACATTCTTTGGCAATTATACATACATGCGTCTCAAATTTTTTTTACTTTTCTTTCTCCTCTCAACCAGGTCTCTCTCTAGCCCTGTTTTTTTCCTAAATTGCATGATAGGACTAATTTGGTGTCCTTCCAGGGAATTTCGCAGCGAAGCCACTCCCACTGAGCTACCCAAAATTATACCTAAAATATCTTTACAATTAAATCTTTCAGCCAGTTGGTTTTGGACCTCAGTTCATTCAGACTGTGGTCCAGGGCCAATTGTATCGCGAAGCAGACCTAACCCTTTCGGCCCAAACACGCAAACCTAATTTTGCTCCAAAATTACACTTCTTAAGACTTAATGTCTTTAAATTTGCTTGTTTTCATTCATTCGATTTTCTTCTAAATTTCAATTTCTGGATATCTTATTTTAATTAAACTAAATTTTTTTATTGGGGAAATTCTTACCCCACCCCCTCACTCGGCGTTCTTCACTTTCCCAACCCCCAGGAAGTAGAAAAAACCCGATACTTACCAATTTGTATGAATTATTTTTCTGAAATAAAAATTTTTATTTAAAAAATGTTATTGTTAATCTCTATTTTTTTTCGATGAAGATTTACTTATGTATTATAATTAATTTAAGCATTTAATAAAAAATTTTAATTAAAAAAAAATAGTAAAATACTCACATGGAATTTTTATTTCTCCCCCAGAGAGATGAGATTTTGATAGTCTTCTAAATCAGACATAACTTCTTTAAGCATTAATATAATTAAATCTTTCACTCAACGAATGAATGTGATATCCTTGAATCCTTGAATGAGACTAATCTTGCCTTAAACAAACATCCATATCCTCTGAGCTTGGACGTATCTGAAAACAAATAATACAAAAAATATTATTTAAATAAAAATTAATTGTAATTATTAAAAAATCATCTAATTATAAGAAAATTATAAAATTTAATAAAAATACAAAACCGATTTTTATTTCCTTCTCCCTTCTGAAATAAGTATAAACAAATTAAAGATTAAGAGTAATAAATTAATAAATAAATACTTGAAGGCAGTTGCAAACGCTGAGATACAAGTATGAGATCCTATAGATTTGAGAGAAGATATACGTACAGGTATATAGACGAAATAGTTTCACCTCATTAATATTTTAAAACAAAAATTTACTAGCCAATTCTTATTCAAGAGATAATATAATTTTAAAATTAAGCTTTTCTTCCAGATAGGAGATTTAAGAAGTATTACTTTTAAATTGAGAGTTCAATAAGTCTACAAGTTTAATATTCATTTTTTAAATAATGATAATAAAAAGTAAAAATAAATAAATATTCAAGGGAATTCGATTTTGGGATGAAGACTTCTTATAAATTTAAACTCGGCGAGCCCGCAGTTACTCCATCATTTACTGTTCGTCCGTAAGTTTTTTTCTTTAAAATTAAACGAGAGTTTAATTCAAATATTTAAGCTTAAGTGTTTTTTAAGTCTATTTTCAGTTTCGATACATATCATATTAAATATATATATAAATTTTAAATATATGCTGAATATAAATTGATTTAAGAAAGTAAACTTTTAAGTGCAGAGAATCGAACTTTCAAATTGATGAGAATCGAACCTGATAACACTCACACACACATTCACGTCTTTTCGGTAACTAAGGCCATTTAAGACTTTGACGATAACCATTATTATTTATAATTGGGGGGCCAGGCATTTCTATTTAAGCCGTTTGGTAACCAAATGGCTTAAATAAAATCATCGGACTGCCTAAAAACACCTTAATAAATATTTAAATTAAACTCTTGTTTAAACTTATGGTCCAACAGCAATTGATGGAATAATTGCGGCAGGCCGAGCTCAAATTTATATATTTATTACATTACATAAAAACATCAAGGGTGATATATGCAAATTATACTTACTAATTAATATGTTGGCTTTTCTTAATCTCTCTTCTCTTTGCGAGAAGGCGTTTGGGTGAAGCTCCTCTTGAAGCCCCCTCCAGACCATCGCCTGCATTGATGTTTTGAGATCGAACGTTAGCCAAAATACATATCTGAAAACAAATGATGCAAAATAAATATTATTTTTTTAATTATTTAACCGCTACTGAAATCAAGTTAATAAGCATAATTTAAATTAAAAGAACGATGTCAGCGTTGCAAATTTGTATATATTAAATTTATGACTAAATTGAACATTCGTCAAAATGTCTCTATTTAGTCAGTTTCCAAGAAGGCATGCTTCGCACATGCTTCATGTGGACACTTGCGTTAACAAGATATATTGGCAAATGAACAAGTTAAAGAAAATAATTAAATTGAATAATTTTTTTTATGGTGTTTCCTCTTAAAGATATACAGGTAGCTATGATACATCCTTAGAATTTTATGTATCTTAGCTACCTGTATATTTTTACTTTCTCTTACCTATGTATATATGTAATATATATATAGAGAGAAAGTATTGGATTCATGTCAAAAATTCGATGTCGAGATTTTGATGGATCTTCACGTTTTGAGGTCCCCTGAATCCAAAAAAGTGGTTTTCGCGACATGGTCTGTCTGTCTGTCTGTCTGTGTGTGTGTGTGTGTGTGTCTGTGAACAAAATATCTCAAGAACGAAAAGAGCTAGGAAGTTGAAATTTTATATTTAAGTTAGGCACCCCCATGGGACGTGACACGGAGCTTTTGAACAAAATCGACCTAAAAGTACTAGTACTTTACTGATGCACTTTTTCAGTTTTTTTCGATTTTCTCAAAATTTGCTCCAACGATTTTTTTTTAAATTCATATATCAACTATTTTTTAGTTGCTCTTTAAAATGTATATTCTCATTTTGTGATTGAAATCTTCTGAAGACCACTTTACTCTTGTACTCCATAGAAAAGATAGGAGAAATGGTTGCCATGGTAACAAAATATAAACATTTTGCCATACTTATAAATTTTACACTTCGATTACCTAAGGTAAGAGAAAGTTGTGTGCTCTGCGCCAGTCACACCAGATTTTTTAGAAGAAACACCCTAAAAAAAATCTAGAAAACTCAAAATAAGAGCAGCTTTAGAACAGAATTTCTATTAAAAGGTTATATTCTCTATATCTCTAAAACTAGAGCTATTCGAGCAAAACTGACGGCATTTTTGGAAAAAGGACGACGCATATACTCAGAGATCAGCTCAAAATACCTCCGGTACCAAAATCACTATTAGCCTGAATAATTGAGCAGGGGCGTATTTAAGGGGGCCGAGGGGGCCCGGGCCCCCCGAAATATCCCATACACATATACATATATAGGGATATACAGACATCAGCGCAACAAATTTTTCCGCAGGATGGACAACTTTGGTTCCGCAATAGAAAAAATGTTCCTCAAAAAATTTCGTGTGAAAAAAAAGTATAGTTTCTTAAAAAAAATTTTCCTCAGAAAAATTTTTGGGTTCGGGCCCCCCCCCCGAAAAAATTTCTATATACGCCCCTGTAATTGAGATGTAAGTAGCCTGAATAATGTTTCCCAATTATGACAAAAAACTAACGCAATGGTTGTTTTAATTAATTTTTCTATGATCCCATCATGATCCCTCGATGAGGCTTATTTTTTTTTTTTTTTTTTTTTCGGAATGGGTGCATAAGGTCCGAAGACCTATAATGATCAATAGTCACATGCAGCCAGGAAGAAAATAAAAACAAAAGGAGAAGCATATATTATCTTTTAACCTTTAAGCAAGGACCATTTTAGAGTTTTTTCAAAATTTTTTAAGAGGTGCATTAAATTATATTTTTGCACTTTTATAGCAATAATCTAAAGAAATAGTTGTTTTAAATTAATTTTCTATATGAACCCATTATGATCCCAAGATGAAACTTACTTTTATCTTTAATCCTTTAAATTAGGATTATTTTATAATTTTTTCAAAATTTTCGAAGGGGTACTTTTTGAGAAGAATTAATTTAAATTTTTGATTTTGAAATTAAAAAAAAATTTTTTATAACCACCCCAGTTGTATTTTATACCAATGGAAAGGGCAACTAAAAAGCTGTAAAATGACACCTCATTCATCTCTCTATCTCATCTCTAAGAGATTTTATAGAAATTTAAATGAATGTGGTTAGGTCGATTTTTTGCCATTTTTGACAACTTTAACCCGCCATATTTGAGAACTTCTTCTTCTTAGCATTTATCCCCTTTCGGGGTCTGCTGTTTGTGCCCTGGACAGCCTTCGCCATTTGCGTCAGTCCTGATCATCCTCGGGTGTGTTAGCTGGTGAAGCCTCAAATCGTTGTCAGGGTTTGCAGCCATCTTGTTTTTGGACGCCTCTATTTATATTCTGGCAAACAAGTATTGAATGCGCTTTTAAATTACCGAAATTAAAAAAAAATAGTGTGCTGTGCGACGAGTCACACCAGATTACCCCCCCCCCCCCCCGAGAAACCTCTGGATTCGCCCTTGTTAAAAAGTGTATCAGTTTGACGTGGAATGACTCATATTTATTGTAGTTTTCCAGTTTCCGCTAATATAATAGAAGTCTTATTAGAATTCAAGTTTATTATTTTTAAAAACATTCAGACTTTTTCCTCACTCACATTCACACAGTCTTTTCGGCGTAGGCCAATTAAGACTAACTTAGGACATTTAAGACTTTTAACGATACTGATATTTATAATATATATATAGACGCTCTCAGTAGAAAAGTGTCAAACTCCACTTTTTTTCGAAAATCATTTTTTGTATTTTCTGATGAAGAATATCATTCTTCTTATGCTCTGAACTGGGTAAGAGCGTAATTCAAATTTTTTAGTTCGAAAAGTTGAAGTGTTCAACAGTGGCTTAGAGCCACTAACAATGACAAGGGAAATGTTTTTTCGCTCTCCTGAAAAATAAACAAAAATGGAGTTAGGCACTTTACTAATTAGAACGTCGATATATATTTGGGGTCCATTGAATCATAAAACATTATGTATTTAAAAGAAATTAAAAACATAATGTTTAATGATAAAAACCCTAGGTCATAAGTTCCAATGATTTATTAAAAATTAAGGTTTTTAACACTTTGCCAATCTTGTGTCATATTAAGAAGTGATTTCACACATGAGTATCAAAGTGTTGAAAATGTTAATTTTTAATAAATCATTGAAATTTGTGAGTTTTTAATTTCCCATAAATAATTCCAAAAATTAAGCTCAAGAAGGGTAAGAATTATCAAATATCGAGGTCGAATTATTTAACGAATAGGCCTATATGTTGTAAGCCTATGTGAGAAAGTAGGTCCCTAAAACGGGAAATAAATATTGAGGCACTAATTAAAAAAAAAAGAGGCTGCCACACGCGGGCTCTTGCTAGGTATTGTATGTGAGGTTCCTATTTGAAAAAAACTAATATAAATGAGAGAAGTCCACCGAAAAGGGGCAGCTTAGCTAGTCATTTTTCACTAATTTGTTCTATTGAGAGACTACCACCATGAATTTTAAATAGATCTTATAAAAAAATTTAATCAAGGTTTGAGTTTCAATCCAGTGGATATATATCACTGCATATAAATCAATTGGTTATCCTCTCTTTAGTAAAAAATGGCAGTAAATACATAACTAAGGGAGCCCTCGGGCTTGGGGTAGTTGGTAGCGTTCTGGCCTTCTATGCCAAGGGTCGCGGGTTCGGATCCCAGGCAGTCCTATGATTTTATTTAAATACTAAATGGCTTAAATAAGAATGCCTGGACCCCAAATATATAGAGTAAGGTGGGGCAAAAGTCCGCAGTTTTTCTTTGGGAATTTTTTTGACCTTCCTATGAAAGATACAATAAAAATAGGAACATCCCCTGAAAGCCTGGTTAATTGGCTATCTTAGATAATTTTTTTGGTTTCCAATTCGATAGCATAAGAGTAGGAGAGGTATTTAAACAAAAATTTTCATTTGCGGACTTTGCCCCACCGAGGGGGTAAAAGTCCGCACTAGCTGGGCAAAAGTCCTTAGGTGCAAACAATTGCCCCTGCAGCGAACAACCTCTCGAACTAGGGTATAAAAAAGACTTAATAAGAAATACATTAGGTATAGGTATGTTTTATATATTTATTTTATTTATTAGAAATACACAATAGGCCTAATAACAATTAGTCCCCAGTAAGATTGAAGTTCATAATCGGCATAAACATTTCGGGTCGTACTCGTTTTCCTAGGCTCATTAATCCGAGAAACTACTAAGTAGGGGTATTAGAACCCAGAAAATACTAGGTAGGGGTATTAGAAACTCGAATACCATTGGGTGACATTTGTTCCATTGGAGATCCATTGGGCCTTTTGCCCCGTCGAGGCCGCGGACTTTTGCCCCATTTAGCTATTTTCATCGAAGTGTTACAAAAAATTTTTATTGTTAACTGTAGAGAAAAAAAGGTTTTAAAATATTTATTTAGGGTTATCAGCTTGCAATCAAAGACATTAGACAGTTAGAAAAGTGCATGCTCGTACATCTTGCAACCATGAGAATTTCCATAAATATTAGATGGAAGGTGACAAAAACATAAATTTGCTCATTGTTAACAATCGGCTTCAAACACGTTATTGAATTTCGAATCATCATCTGTTCTTGTTGTTAGCAACCTAACAAAGTTGTTTAGAACAACGCCAAGTCTAACGGGGATTTTAAAATGAGGATTCGGACTTTTGCCCCGTGCGGACTTTTGCCCCACCTTACTCTATATTATAAAAATACCGAGTATCGTAAAAGTCTTATATGGCCTGAGTTGCCGAGAAGACTGTGTGTATGTGTGAGTGAATGTGAGTGAAAGTGTTTTTTTTTTTTTTTTTTTTTTTTTTTAATAACTAAGGGGGTCCAGGAGGTCAAATTTTGTCTGACTAGATTACCTCCGAAGGGTTTCGTAGCTAGTTAAGAATAGGTAGGTCCCTGGGCGATTGTCTAACTTTCGAACGCCTAGAGCAGGTGCTCAGTAAGTAAGAAATCAAGTAAGTCAACCAATTGATTATTTTAATTTATTTAAATTCACTGATTTCTAAAATTTTCTTTGAGAATTAATGGCGATTTAAGTTTTGAGGTATATTCTACCATCTGTGTATCCTCTTTGACAATTTAATATAGGAGTAATACATGTAAAGGACTATTTAGTGTTGACTAAGTTTAAATAGGACAACATGTTCAAATACTCACCATAGCCTTGTCGATGACGATGGCTGTCTCGATGTATTTGGTGGCTTCCCGGACATCCCTTCGGAATCGGCCTCCGGGCTCTGAACCCGCCAAACCCGAAAGATGTTTATTTGCGGGGCGTCGCCCAGGAAGTCGACCCCATTCCAGATTGCCACTATTTGCACATCCCTTATTGGTCCTGGTCCTCGCCTCGAAGATCACATGCGGATGTTTCTGAAACAGACAAATCATGTCGATTTTATTTTGCATAATACTCATAACTGATGCAGAATCATCTGTTATAACTCCCAGAGAGAGAGGGTTTTGAAATCACTCACATTAATTTACATACTCAAATAAATAATATGATCCAAGAGAGAGAGAGAGTTAAGGGTTCTTTTATTTATTATAAAATCGCAATAGGATAAGAAAGAGGATCAGCTTTCATGTTTCCATTCACATTCCTCGACATCTCTTTCAAATAATTCTTTTACCTCGATGTTTTGTGATGCATAAATCTATTTACTAGAGTTAAGCCTCTCATTTGTTATCTATTGCTTTGTGCTTTATCATTTGATAATTATTTTTTTTTTTAACAGTAATCCATTATCTTTTTGAAATCATTCATCTTCTATATATAATCTAATAATGACAACAAAATAAATAAATTACACAATGGGAATATGTTAAATTATATGTTGTTGACTCATAGATTATTATACAATAAATTTGGGAAAAATCGAATTGAAAAGTATAGCCTATTCAATGCAGTAAAATTTTTTTTTTATTTTTTATATGAAACTAATATGATGTAGTTAATAAATAGGAGAAAAATCAGGGCCTCTTTATCTACCATACACACTATTTATTTGTAAATATTTCGGGTTACATAACGCCACCAATCAATCAACCCAACAATAAAAAATAATAAATAAATATATTTATAAAAAGAAAAAATAAATAAATTGTCTCAGTAGCCGAGAGAAATAAAAAAAAATGTTGAACTACTAAGATAGTACAATAAATTTGACCGGAAACGTTTTGATAAGTTGTAAAAATAGAAAGCTTTTATTTTTTGCTGTTCCTGATCCTTTCAGTGTTCGAAATAAAAAATAAAAAAGATAGAGTATATAAAAGATATTTGTGGCATTTTTAATTGTGGTTTATTTTATTTTAGTAATTAACAAAACAAAAACTTACCCTCTACGATAAATTTTAACAATCCAGCCACTATTTCTGCAGTCGTTATTAAGTTTCACAAGTTATATACGAGGTGAGTTCAATAAGTAATGTAACACATTTTTTTTCTGAAACAGGGGTTGTTATATTTAGCATTCAAATACACTACGTCATTCCACAATCTTTTACCTACACAATATTATTTTTCAACTTAATCACCATTCAATGCTACGGCTTTACCCCAACTTGAAGTGAGGGCCTGTATGCCTGCACGGTTCCATTCCCCTGGTTGATGTCAGAGCCAACGTCGTGCTGCATCAATAACTGTTTCCGTAGTGCGTCCCACGGATTGCGTTCTTCATTAGGCCAAACAGATGAAAATCCGACGATGCGAGATCGGCGCTGTAGGGTGGATGAGGAAGAACAGGACACTGAAGTTTCGTGAGCTCCTCCTGTTCTTCCTCATCAAGCCCTACAGCCCCGATCTCGCACGGTCGGATTTTCATCTGTTTGGCCCAATGAAGAACTCAATCCGTAGGACAGACTACGCTGTCGGTGAAGCAGTTATTGATGCAGCACGACGTTGGCTCTGACATCAACCAATGGAATGGTACAGGTACAGGCCCTCACTTCAAGGTGGCGTAAAGCGTAAATGGAGATTACGTTGAAAAATAATGTCGTTTAGCTAAAAAAAAGATTGGGGAATAACATGGTGAATTTGAATCGTGAATAAAACATACCCCTTTCAGAAAAAAAAGTAGGAAAGAATTTACAGTACCGGTAGTAAATTCAAAGGGGCCCTGTGGGTTTTCTTGACATTAAACATTTTAATAGTAAATAAACATTTTATTTGGTGTCTGATCGTTATGAGACATATTTCTTTCGATTTGAAAGAAAAATAGATGTGAATCATATTTCAGTGACGTAACTTGTGGAGCGTCAAAATATTCAACTGTCAAAAAAATGAAAGGTTAAAAGAGATTATTTCTCCATATTTAAGAAAAAATGGCCACATTTGTTTACATTCTGATGAAAAAATGTAAGCAAATGGGAAAAATTAAAAAATTTTAAATATTTAAAAAAACTGGAAGTGCTAAGGACCAAAACGTATTTTTCCCTGAATTGTTTTTTATGCTGAATACATACGTATATGTAATTATTATTTTTCTACGACCTTTAGTTCAGGCTATGATTTTATGCGTACGGACAGATGGACAGACACCTGGAAACAGACAACCCACAACAATAGCCTAAAACCAAATGCCTTGGAAAATAGAGAATTACATCGTTAGAGCTACATAATTTCCTTTTATTTTATCAGAGAATAATTAAAAAGATTCTTTTATCAATTTTCCTTTTAAATTATCATTATAATTTACGAAAAATATTCTATATATAACACCTTATAGCATGATGATTAATTATTATTTTAAGCTTTCCAATAAAAAAAATGGAGTTAATATCTTGGAAATTGACGGAGATTAATGGGTTTAAAAATTTGAACAATTGGACCGCGCCCTTAAGTTGATTCGTTACAATTAAAGTGAAAATTTTAATTTCTTTTAAGCTCAATATTATGATAAAATATTGTAAAAAAAAAATATATTAATAAATTTTAAAAGATCAATTAAATTTGACAACCCTGTGAAAAATTCAATTTGTTTCTTGAGAGATAAAAGAAAAATTAATGTTGGAGAGTATAATACTAAAGTAGCAAGATGTGACATTAATAATATTCATGTTAAACCAATTTGGCTGGTATTTAGTAAGTTCCACTCTCAATTTTATTTTCATTCATTTTCTTCATAACATTTCTGTATTATTTAAGTAAAGTCGTATATTTTGGAAAAAAATAAGATTAAAGGATCCAGCATCCACAAATTAAATATAGGAATTTATTTCTTATTCCTCCAATTCAATTTGATTATTTTAGATCACTATAAAATAAAATATATTTTAGGTGGGATTATAAAATATATTACACAAAAGACAACTTACATTATATATCTGTCAAATTGGTTTCTATCAACATCACGGTTGTAAAGAGGATGTATTATTAACAATTGAAGGTTGCCATCAAAGGGCGTAATGGCCCATTGTAAACATAACGTGGACTACAACAACGTAAACGAAAAGAGATGAGAGAATATCAAATATGAATGTGGAGCTTTCAATTGGCTAACGGGCTTAAAGGGTCCCTGGCTACCTTTATTGTCAACTGGTATTCCAAATTGGATCCAGAAAAGAATTTATCAAAGATATTAATAGAGGTAACAAGCTTGAATGGACGCCGGAGGCTATTAGTTAAATATTCATTTCCATGTCATCATGTGGCTTTCGTTTTATTTATTCACATCTCTACTAAGGATTCTTTAAAAGGGCGTAAAAACAAAACCAACTTAAGAAAAAGGTATTTAAAAATAAATTATAATCTCAAATATAAACGAAATATTCAAAGTCCAGAAAACCAAAAGTAGAAAAATTTTTTCATTTTATATTTAAAAAAAGTAAAAATCTGGTGTGACTGTCACACAGCACACAACTTTCTCTTACCTTCGAAGATTTCAATGGCAAAAATGAGAATATGCATTTTAAAGAGCATCTAAAAAATTGATTTATGAATTTAAAAAAAAATCGGAGCGAATTTTGAGAAAATCGAAAAAAATTGATAAAGTAAATCAGTAAAGTACTAGGCCTAGTACTCTTTGGCCGATTTTGATTAAAAGCTTATTTTCACGCCCTAGCGAAGTGCCTAACTGAAATATAAAATTTCAACCTCCTAGCTCAATTCCTTCATGCTTTAAATTGAACCCAGACATACAGACAGACCACGTCGCGAAAACCACTTTTTTGGAATCAGGGGACCTCAAAACGTATATATCCATCAAAATTTCGACTCGATTTTTTGACATGAATCCAATACTTTCTCTATATATAGAGGTAAGAGAAAGTAAAAAAAAAAAAAGTAAATAATTACCAAATATTCTGAATTTATAAATTTTTCTCTTCTCTGAAGAGAAAATACCTTACACAAACAAATCTAGTAAAAAAAAAAAAAAAAACAATATTTACGTTATAAAAAAATGATGGTAAAAATCTTGTCTTTGCGAGAACTCTGGCCCTTCGGGACCCGTATATAAAGAACATGTTTAGATTAAAAAAAAAAAAAAATTAATGGAAAATTCACCTTTGATAGTGTTCCTTGAACAAAATACAATATCAAGAGTCGCGGGAGCGACTCGTCGCCGAGCATGTGAAAAGCAAAAGAAAGCAAAGAAACTCTTAATACTACCATTTAGTTGATATTCCAATAGATGCCAATGGCCCATTGCATTTAGATGGACGAGTCGTCCCTAGACTATATTATCAAGAATGATTTTAAATCCTTAATAAAAGATAGGGACGTGAAAAAATTTTTTTGAAAAACTTTTCTCTTTCTGGGCGAATATCTCAAAAAGGTTTTAAGATATCGGAGCCAAATTTTTTTTATATTAAACTAGAATAAATAAGGATTATTTTGAGCACGAATTCAAAAAAAAATTCCAGTGCCAAACAGAATGGCAGAGGCTCAAAGTTGAGATTTTGCCGATTTCGGAAGGTCAAAAGTTAGTCTCTTATTTTTCCTTTTTTTTCATTCTTTTCTTCAATTTTCAAATTTTTAGACAAAGCTACAGGTTTCCCTGCTGGACCGATTTGGATGAAATTTAAAATACAAATAGATACTATCAAAAACCCGATACCTTTGATATAAAATTTCATTTTGGATCAAAAGTGACTTTTTGAGAGGTATTCAAAATTTCAAATTTGTCCTATCTTTAACGTGGCGAAAAGACAATTCTAACTATTTTGCTCCCCGATGACGTCATCTAGGTACATATCTATTAATATTAGTAATTTTCATCCCTAATGGAATAAAAAATTTTAGGATAGATCCCTTCAGATAGAAATACAATAGATTAACGTGATAAGAAGTACTACCAACATAACAAAAATAAAAATCCTAAAATTTTATAAAATTTGGTGAAATCCTATGTTTATCGTTTTGAATGGATACCAAATGATGTATTTACATCCTACCAACATAACAAAAATAAAAATCCTAAAATTTTATATAATTCGGTGAAATCCTATCTTTATCGTTTCGAATGGATACCAAATGATGTATTTACATACTACCAACATAACAAAAATAAAAATCCTAAAATTTTATAAAATTTAGTGAAATCCTATGTTTATCGTTTTGAATGGATACCAAACGATGTATTTACATCCTACCAACATAACAAAAATAAAAATCCTAAAATTTTATAAAATTTGGTGAAATCCTATGTTTATCGTTTTGAATGGATACCAAACGATGTATTTACATACTACCAACATAAAAAAAATAAAAATCCTAAAATCTTATAAAATTTGGTGAAATCCTATCTTTATCGTTTCGAATGGATACCAAATGATGTATTTACATTCTACCAACATAACAAAAATAAAAATCCTAAAATTTTATAAAATTTGGTGAAATCTTATCTTTATCGTTTTGAATGGATACCAAACGATGTATTTATATCCTACCAACATAACAAAAATAAAAATCCTAAAATTTTATAAAATTTAGGGAAATCCTATGTTTATCGTTTTGAATGGATACCAAACGATGTATTTATTTTTTACTGATTGGAATGCATATTAAAAGATCTATTCATGGGATAATTTAATATTTAATAAACAAAAATTATTAAATAAAATTTAAATGTAATATTTCACAAAAAGAAGTGAAATCTCAGCCAAAAACATCGGAGATGCAAAAAGGGGCGCCTCGCATTATTTTTGCCCAGCGTCGAGGTGAAATCAAAAAAATGCGCCTCGCTTTTCTGATTTATATAAAAGCGAGGATATATGAAACAAATAAAATTCTGTAGGGGTTTTATTTAAGTGAAAATATTTCCTCGCTTTTATATAAATCAGAAAAGCGAGGCGCATTTTTTTGATTTCACCTCGACGCTGGGCAAAAATAATGCGAGGCGCCCCTTTTTGCATCTCCGATGTTTTTGGCTGAGATATATATTAGTGTGTTTCATTTGAAACGAATATTTTTTTATTTTCGCGGATACTCTGAAATAATGTTCCAAACAAAACAAAACAAAAAAAATAATAGTAACTTTGAGGAAATTTTTTTTCGATGTTTGGAACAATATTACAGTGTGCCCGAGAGAATAAAAAAAATGTTCGTTTCAAATGAAATACCCTAATATATATATAGGCTACTATAAAAATTAGGGTCCGACCGAAACAAGATTTTCAGCCGAAACCGAAACCGAATATTCGGCCTCAACCTTAGTTTCGGCCGAAACCGTAACCGAAACCGAAACTTGTATTTCCTATAAAATTTTTTTTTCATTTTACCTTTTTTTTAGGGAGACTAAAATTTTTTTCTCCCTCAAGTGCAAATTATTTGACCTTTTTTTTTTTTTTTTTTTTTGCATGCGAGTCTCATCCCATTTTTTTCAGACTCTGGTTTCGGCCGGCCGAAAGGTTCGGCCACTTTTTGGCCGAAACCGAAACTACGGCCGAAACCGTGATTTTTGGCCGAAACTGGCCGAAACCGTAACCGAAACCGAATATTCGGTCGGTTCCTAATAAAAATATTTTTGTGATCTTTAAAAATAAGCTATGTCGGGGGGATCAGCACAAAAGAAATAAAATTTGTTAAACGCACTCTTGCTCTTTTATATTCAAATTTTTTATTTATTATTAATTATAAGCATGGGCGTACCCAGGATCAAATCTAGGGGAGGCATGGTCAGATCATGGTCGTCCAGGGGGGAGGGGGCAGATCATGGTCGTCCAGATTGTGACATAGCTATTTTTTATATAGAGGGGTAAAGCCTTCGAATTAAAGGCCTAAAAACCCTCGAGTTCTAACAAAAAGAATCATTCCCCGTCGCCAACCACCAATTTTGTTTCGTTTCATCACTTTATAAGCATTTAATTTTTTTTTTGTTGCTTCTAGGGGAGGGGGCAGCTGCCCCCTGCCCCTCGCTGGGTACGCCCATGATTATAAGTGTAATTTTTTGAAGTAAAAAATTTTCATTTAAATTAAATAGTATACTACTTACTTTCATTTTATCTATGAAAATAAGATCAATCATTTAAGAAATATTTTCTCTAGTATTCACATAGGGGATTATCTAATATCTTACTTCATGCAAACATTGAAATGGTAACAACTAAAGTTTGTCTTCGGGCTTCTTACGAAAACTTTCCATCAAAGTAAAAAAAAAAAAAAATTTAAACCCCAAGAGAGTCGCTTGGAAACCTCTCCATCATGTTCCATTTGTTTATTCAAGTTTAATTACAAAATTTACTCTTTTTTTTTATTTTTCAAATGAAAAAATCTCTTCTAGTAAAAAGAAAAATTGAGAAGTTGAGTGATTTTGTACCATTTAGTTTGGATGGATTATAGTTTGATAATAGCAAAGGGCTCGTCCACATATTATATAACGCCTTTTTTGGCGATTTTCTATTCTCCCCATGTTAGAGTTAGACACATACAAACAAACCTCCTTACAAATATTATGTCACAACATAGAACTACTCCACTCCCCGAATAAAATTTCTTATACAAAATTCATATCATTTTACCTTTTGTTTTTTTTTTTATTTTTATTTTTTTGACGTGACAACGTCTTACAATGCATGTATGTATAGTGGCCGGGTAGGGAGGCATGCACGAAAAAGTTAACGGGTTGAATAACTCCTCTGACTTAAGAGATATAATTATGGTGAATTTACGGTTAGAAAGAATGGTTCTTCAGCTAAAGATTTCACCATTTATTTTTTTCCTATCATTCCATTTTAACGGCGTTGAATTCTAATTTGAAAGTTTAAACCACTGTAGATTCCGAACGACTAATCAGATCAGACTAAATGTAATGTCAATTTGTGCAGAAAGAAAACCCCTAATAGACTAAATAAATTAAAAAAATTAACTCTAAAATCAATTTTTTTCTCCAAAAACTTCATTTTTAAACAAAAGTCGCCTTTAATGGATATAAGTTTTGTCACAACTGACCTAAATTGTTACTATGAAAATTTATGAACATGTTTGTTAATGAGAACAAAGTAAAAAAAAAACAATACTTTCTCTCTATATATTTCATATATAGGTAAGAGAAAGTAAAAATAGCTTGAAGTCAGAAAAAAGACGTTGTCAAGTTAAAAGGCCACGGGCTGAGTAGAAGACATCATCAAATTTTTTTTAGTAAATTTTCCTTCGTGACTCAAATAATCACTCCATTTTTCTCTGTTGTGAAAATCATTTGACTTTTTTTTCAAAAAATTTTATAAATTCAACTTTGAATTGTTATGTCCCGCTAGAGAAACCCCCGGGTCCCCCATGTCAAAATTATAAAGTTTTGATCAGACTCCCCCCTCCCCCTAACGTTTTACGTAATATGTGAACAACTCCAAAGTCTCGTGACATTATTATCACTTTTTTTTTTAATTTTAAGTGTATTGATTCTTTGATACAATATAAAAAATAAACACACCGGCCAAACGAACTCTCTAATATCATGTATTATAAATTAAATTTTTTTTATAAAAATTTTTTAATATACTTTTAATGATATATGAAGTTTATAATATAAAATTAATTCAAACCCATAAACTAAATGTTTAATGGAAAAAGTTCTAAACATGAGATTTATATAAAAGAGAGAGAGAGAGAGAGGGAGGGGGGGGGGGATTGATTTAAGTAAACAAATTCATCGTTATGGAGAAAGTTGTTGCATAGAGTATCCCTGTTGTCCCTCAGGACTTAGGCTCTCCCTTGTTAGCCATAAAACTCTTCCTCGTTTCTTAATTAATTCTTAGGATTAGGCCCTTTGATCTGGTTCATTAAGCCCAAGAGCAAACCATAAAAATATGTCTATAACAAAAGGTTTTCTTGCCCAGACTCAATTTCACTTCTTAATTATTTTTAATTTAAATTCATGTTCAATTTTTTTTTTTTATGGGTCATAAGAATAAGAAATAAACCGATTGTGGAACCAAATAATAAACTATAGCTGCTTTTCTTCTTAGACTTTATCAGCGTGAATAGAAATCGGTCAATCATTCATCGAAATAACAACTCACTATGAATTATAATCCGCTTTTAAACAAATCTGGAGAAATAAATAAAAAATCTGGTATATAAGCCATATAAGACTTTTTACGATAACCATTTGGTATCTAAATGGCTTAAATAACTATAACTGCAACTAATATTGATAATTCTTGGCCTGTTTCGTTTGTTAAATAAAATCATCGGACAGCCTGGGTATAGAGGACAAGCAGACCCGCTACCAACTACACCGGGCCCGAGGGCCGCGGTATATTAGAATTCAAGACGTAAAATTTATAAACATGGGAAAACATTTATATTTTAATACCATGGCAACAATTTCTCCTTTCTTTACAAGAGTAAAGTGATCTTCAAAATATTTCAATGGCAAAATGAGAATATACATTTGAAAGAGCATCTAAAAAATAATTGAATTTTGTTGAATTTTAATCAAAATCGTTTAAGCGAATTTTAAGAAAATCGAAAAAAATGAAAAAGTTCATCAGTAAAGTATACTAATACTTTTTGGCCGATTTTATTTAAAAGCTTCGTGTCACGTCCCATATCACGCTACAAAAAATATATTACAACAATTTAAATGATTAGTAAGATTCAACTATCTACTGATAAAATTAGTGACACCAGGGAAAAAACACCAGAAAATTATTTTCTTTTTACTTTCTCTTACCTTATCTTTATATATATAATTCTTCTGTACGTGTGTATGTGACTGAACTCCTCCTAAACGACTGAACCAATTATGATGAAATTTTCTGTGTATGTTTGTGAGAGTCCCGGACAGGTTTTGTTTCACAAATAACAATAAGTTAATGAGTAATTAACCGTTAAAATAAGAAAAAAATAAAAATTTGGAGAAATAGTTGCCATGGTAACAAAATATAAATATTTACCCATGTTTACGATTTTTTTTTATTTATTTACATTTTGAATTCTAAAATATCGGCGTAAATTTTTTGTTTGTGTACCGGGAGAGTCCCGGAAAGGATATGATTCACAAAAAATCTTAAGTTCATGAATAATTAATTAACCGTTAAAATAATCTCTACATATAAAAATGAAAAGGGAAAATGTATGTACCGGTATGTATATAAGTAGGCGAGCAAGGGGGTCCAGGGGGCGCAGCCCCCTGGCTAGACGGAAAGCCCCGCCGAAGGCGGGGTTTGCGTCTAGTATATATATGAAATATATATAGAGAGAAAGTATTTTTAAAATGCAATACAATTGAAAAAATAAACTTGAAAATTATTCAATTTTTTGTATTATAAGGCTTAAATATCTAGGAATGGCTTGGTTTCTATGGGAGAGGGGTTTGAACCCCAAACCCCCTCCCCCGTGACTCCGCCTTTGAATACGTATATAGGCTCAGCTCATTTCATATATTCAAAGGTTATCAACACTTTTTTGTCTAGAGTGTTCATGTTTCTTTCCCTGCCCCTCTAAAATTTTCTAAAATCCAATAACTATAGTTAAATATAAAAAGAAAAAAAATTATACAAAAAACGTTCCTTGTTAATTTTTTTTTTTTTTTCTAAATCACCAATTCTAAATAGAGCAAGAGCCAGCGACGGCCAGACCTTCGTTATTTTATAAAAGCTGAAAGTTTTTCTATGTATGTCCCCAATATAGGTAAGAATAATCCCCAACTATGAAACTTGGGTCGTGGTGGTTTTGGCAGATAACAGGTAGTAACGGTGTAGAAATTTGTATCTGAAATTCGTTATAGTATAAAGCTCAGTTTTTATATATTTTATTCCCAATAATGTTAGAAGTCGAGTTGTCCATTGCCAGACACTTAGTACAGTTCCATCCCCTTGCCAGACACCCTCAAACTACAAGAAATTTTAATTATACTTTCGTTATAGTATAAAAGCTGAATTTTATATATGTTATTTGAGGAACTATTAAATGATGTTTCCTCAGTAGCCAGACAGTTTAGATGGTTCTTTCATCTTGCCAGACGTATTGTGTGGCGAAGTGTTTTTTTGGATTTATCATCAAAATTCATTATATAGCATTATTAAGTACTAAAAAATAAATTTTCAAAAAATTACTAAGTAAAATTTTCATGTCAATAAATCATTAAATTAAAAATCTGTATCAGCTTCATGAAGTAGAAGCATTATAGATCGTAGTTTTTTCTTTTGTTTATTACAAAAGATACAAACGATCTGATAGTCATTAATACTATCATCACTTTCGGTCGGAATCTTTACGTCCTGAGTTTCATCACTATCATTCAGTTCAAAGATGACAGATTTTTTTTGAAAAGTTGTAGATTGTAGTACTATAAAGATAGGTGAAAAGGAGAAGAAGAAGAAAATTCGCAGCTAGTTGTGTTTCATTATTTTTATTCCCATTATGTTGACGTTTCGATCCCGGTTGGGATCATCCTCAGAACTAATGTGCACAAGAGACAAATAGATTAGTATCGGGAAAAAACATGAACAGATTAGAATATATGCTTATTAGGGGTATGACTTTTTTACAACCTCGTATCCCTGTATCATTACATGATGAACTTTTACTAAAGATTGATTAAAATCATACTTTCAAGGTGATTTGATAAAAAAACGTCACGCACAAAATGATTTGAAAATTTTATATATCAGATTTTTTGCCAATTTTTTGAAGTCACTCTAAATAGATACAAAATTGAACACAAGCTTTAGACTCACTTATATAGGGTCATTAAAGACACAAGGAAGTCAAATATTCTAGATAAGGTCATTGCTGAGGATGTATCTCAGTGGGGGGTTGTCCTTGTTGAGGGAGGAGTCTTAGTAGATTTCTTCCATATCTTTGATTGCACCGCACGCTCACAACATTGGTTGTTTAGGGCAATGTTGATTGGAAATTCATCTATTTACCAGTGGGTTTTCAAGAAATTGAGCTCTGCTGATTCAGAGCTGCAGATAGTTCATCAAAATCTTGAACGTGAAAGCATTGGCTGCTGATTTAATGATTAGCCCATTAGTAAGAAATGAATGGACGAATTTTGCGCAACCTTTTGAGGATTTCAGGCATCAGTATAAACGAAAGAAGGGCTAGAATGGCACGAGAGGTCCAGCATGCATTGCTGATATTTCGAATTTGTTGAAATTTCACGAAGGGGATTTCATTCCTCTCAGCGAAGTGACAGAAGTCACGAATGAGGTGGTAAAGAAACTTTATGTCGTCTCTTCAGCCGCCTGTTTCCTTAATTTTAGTTTTAACGTTGCTGAAGGCTCCTTTCAATTTATTATAATGGCTAATCAAATCCTGCACAAAGAAGTAGTGGATGTTGGTGATTTAGTCAAACCGTGGAGCTCATCGCCCATGACAACACGTAGAAGGCGATCCAGCACATGGAGCTGGCAACTAATAAACTTGGGTTTGGGGTACCTTTCTCTTCGAACATTTGCTGCAGCCGATCAACGCCTGCTTTTATTTAGAATAATAAAAAAAATACTAAATTTTGCTTTTATAAATAGAATTGATATAATTTATCATTAAATCTTTATTAGAAAAATAAAATATATAGCTATGATTTTGGCTTACCCCTTCCCAGAGGTTCCCTTACCCCCCCCTCCCCCAGGATTTTCTAGAGGGTTCTGAAAGTTATAATTGACACCAAATTAAGCAAATTAAGCTAATTAAAACTAAACTACTCGCTTTGAACACCTCCCTTATATACCAGCCTATACAAGACTGCGACCAGTCAACCTAAAATTTCAAAGTGGTTTGTGCGTGACCTTTTTTAATAGTTTCATGGAATAAAAGTCATTTTAGTCATTAATAGGCAAAAGTTCATTGAGTCGTGATACAGGAAATCTTTAAAAAAAAAAAAAGTCGAAAAGTCATACCCCTAATGCTTATACTCTAAGATGAAAAAATTTATAACTGTTCATGTTTTTTTCCCGATACTAATCTATTTGTCTCTTGTTGTGCACAATAGTTCTGAGGATGATCCCAACCGGGATCGAAACGTCAACATAATGGGAATAAAAATAACGAAACACAACTAGCTGCGAATTTTCTTCTCCTTTTCACCTATCTTTATCGAACTACCAGCTATAAGGCCTACGTATCTATATGAATGTAGTACTATTCATTTAGAATTTAATTGGGTTTAGGAGACTTTGCAGCCAAGGAATTAAATAAAAAACTTTATTTAATTGTTAATCGTCGACGTTTCGGTCGTAAACTACGACCTTCCTCAGGACAATTAATTAACCTGAGGAAGGTCGTGATTTGTGACAGAAACGTCGACGATTAAGAAATAAATAAAAGTTTTTTATTTAATTCCTTGGCTGGAAGTCTTCTATACCCAATTCTAAGTCTATAGCGACTTCTCAATGCTAGTTTTCAGAATTTAAAGTTGATTGTGTTAAAGTTGAAGAACTTAAAGGTTCGGCAGTAAAATATTTTTTTTTTATTAGTCATGTGAATGCTTTATAGCATTCACAGTGATAACCACTGTCTGTATATTCATCAGGCAAAATAATGTTTTTATATTTTAGGTTATGTTTTTTCTGATTTTTAAAACAGTTTGACATTTTATTAATGTCTCCTCAGAAAATAATATTATTTTACCATCACTTTTTTTACAAACCAAACATCCCCCATGATAACACTTTACTACTAGATCACATTTAATTCATAAACTGCACAAATGAATAACGTTTGCTTTACGTATAATATTTCAAAACACAATATGGAGTAAACAACAGATCCATATGGGGTAAACAAAAGATCGCAATAGACCGAAAGGACTGTTTCACTCGCTCCCTCTTACATATATATTCCTCGCGCTCGTACCTACGGCAGACTTTTAATGTGTCTGGCAAGACGAAAGAACCATCTAAACTGTCTGGCTACTGAGGAAACATCATTTGATAGTTCCTCAAATAACATATATAAAATTCAGCTTTTATACTATAACGAAAGTATAATTAAAATTTCTTGTAGTTTGAGGGTGTCTGGCAAGGGGATGGAACTGTACTAAGTGTCTGGCAATGGACAACTCGACTTCTAACATTATTGGGAATAAAATATATAAAAACTGAGCTTTATACTATAACGAATTTCAGATACAAATTTCTACACCGTTACTACCTGTTATCTGCCAAAACCACCACGACCCAAGTTTCATAGTTGGGGATTATTCTTACCTATATTGGGGACATACATAGAAAAACTTTCAGCTTTTATAAAATAACGAAGGTCTGGCCGTCGCTGGCTCTTGGGCTAAAAGGGAAGTATCGATTTTTGATTAAATTTAAAGTTCTATAGACCTATATATATAGATCTCTATATATATTTTTTTTGTTTCCTGATGGATGATAATCCTGCAACACTTTTATAAATGACAAAGCGGAGTTGATTTTCCGACCAGTTTATATTGATTTCCTTTCGAAAAAAAAAATATATAGATATATATCGTGGTCTATAGCGAAATATTGATCAATTATTAATATCACTGTGAGGCAAAATGAAACTTTTTTCGGCCCCGAGATAATTCCTTCAGATTCTTATGTAAAATGACCTCCTGAATCCAAATATGATCTCCGTTTTCCCCCACCACGTACCGTTTCGGCGGGGGGGGGTGCCCCCTACTTATTTTCACCCCTTTTCGTTAATTATAGGGCCATGAATCAAATTTGGAGGGATGAAAAGGAATATTTTAGCCTTAACATTTCTTCAGAAGGTCTAGAGAAGTGAAAAGTTAAAATTTGGATCCACGGGGGGATGTGGGGGGAGGATTTTGTCGCTTAAAATGAAAAAAAAATCATTAAAAATTGATCGATTTTTTCCGATTTTTTCACAATTTGTTCACTTGATTTTCTAAGTATTCCAGCGGACAGACCCACCTCATCCTTCCTTAAACATCCCTCAACTAAAATAAATATATAGGATAAAGCGGATGGGGTGTGAGCGATTCCGAAGCCCTTACAAGAAGATGGAAGATTCACAGTCCCTCGCTGCACAGTTGGTCAACTTGGCAAATATGCAGCTACAACTTTCATTTTTTGGGCTGATCTTTACAAATTTAAAGTTAAATATACGGATTCTTCTATGTCTTTCAATATTTCCATATTTTATCTAAAGGGATAGAAACTACTTCTTGTCAAAGTTTGAAAAAAATTATAATCTATGAAATATAAAGTTACGCTTTTGTAAATAAATCAGTAAAAATATGACATTTATAAAAACTAAATTTATTTAAAGAAAAATTTACATGGGGTAGACTACTCTTTACACAAGGGGCAAAAAATTGCAAGCCTTAAGAAAATTTGTAGAGTGGGAAAATAACTTGGGAGGGAGGGAGTGGCCTTTAAACAAACAGAAATAAAATTAATTTTTATATAAAATTCTAAAAGATTTTAATGAGAAAAACAAATGCAATTTTATTCATTAATTTATTTTTATAATTGAATGTGAATTAATGAATGTCTAAAGGGGATGCGTGAGGCGAGGGGGATCGAATTATATCTAAAACTACAAACAAAGGAAATATATTCATGAAACGAAGAACGGATTTACAGGCTTGTGGCATGTTACGACACAGAAATGTAGGCAAATTAAAAAAAAAAAATCATGAATTTTTACACTTATAATTAGGGGAGGCGAGTGGAGAAACTGCTCAAGAAAATCAGGCATTCGGACAGTGAAAAAGAAAATTCCACCTCCAAAAATCTCACTTATTACTAGGCCACTGACGAGAGATAAAAGTTTAGGAATTTATATTTTCAATTATTTAATAATAATTTTTTATTAAATATTATAGTAGAATATAAATTCTCTGTTAGAGGGGTGGAGGGTGAGGAGGGAGGGAAAGAAATCATTGCTTAAATGTAAAAAATTTACAAAAAAATAATTTTCTATTTTCATTTTCATTTTTAAAGAAAAAAACTATTTTGTTTATTAGAAGGGGTGATTTACACCCTTTCTCACCCTCCCTCTGGGGTACACGAATTCATCATAGAGTTATATTTAAAAAATTGGATAATTTTATCAGTAAATTATAAGAGAGAAAAATAAAATACAAAATTACTTTAATTCGTTATGCAAATGAGATGTGAAAATATTCATTACCTTAATAATAAGATGACCAGGTGGGGAGTTTGGTGGATGAATATCTTATTTGCACAAATCACAACACAAAATAAAATAAACTAAACACACGCGAGAGAGAGAGAGAGAGAGAGAAGAGAACCCGAATGACTCATGGCTCGACTCGGATACAATTAAGACAGGACACGCCTGAGAGGCAGGCAGCAAGCAAGCAGGTTCTAGTAGCATTGCTCTCTGAACGACCAAGAAATAAAATTATAATATAAATTCTCTATTGATAAAAATTCTATTTACTTGCAAACTAACGGGGTTTTATTCTGTTGAGAATAAATTCGAAATTAAATAACTATTAAAAGACTCACTTCATTTATCCACCCCCAATTAAATAAAATACATCCAAGTATTATTTTTTGTATTTATTTATTTATTAGGAATACATTCGAAATGAAAGAAGAATCCGTATATTTAACATTAAATTTGTAAAGATCAGCCCAAAAAAATTAAAGTTATATAACCGCATATATAGCCAATTTGACCAAATGTGCAGCGAGGGGCTGTGAATCTTTCATCTTCTTGTAAGGGCTTCGGAATTGCTCACAACCCACCCTCTTTATCCTATATATTTTTTTTTTAGTTGAGGGATGTTTAAGGAAAGATGAGGTGGGTCTGTCAGCTGGAATATGTAGAAAATTAGTGAAAAAATTGTGAAAAAATCGATCAATTTTTAATGATTTTTTTGCATTTTAAACGACAAAATCCTTTTTTTTTTATAGAATTATTAACTTTTATAAATAATTTAATTTGAATAAATAAAAAATGGATTCATTATTACCCCCTAAAATTTATATGTTCTGCCCATTTGATCAACAAATTTGTTTTGAGCTAATTATTTTGAAGTAGCTATTTCAAATTAGTTTTCAACATTTGAAACAATCTTATAATAAAACAATGATAATCAAGTTAGAGAAAAAAAGGATAATAATCATAATAAACTAACAGAAAATAGAATAATAGTCGAGAGATGGAGATAATTTAATTTCAAGCAGAGAAAAAGAATTATCAAGATGACAATTAGCTTGCTCCGAGGGTAAATGATGTTCCATTTATAATTGAACACAATGTTCACAGTTTTGTTAAAATGCAAGAAAATTATGCAAGTGGTTCAAAACGGGAGAGAGGAGGAGAGAGATGTGGTTTGGTCAATTTTAATAATCCCAGGTTAAACTAAGCAACGAGAGGATCAAGGGGGGAATTTTAAAGAGGAAGAACGGAATAGGGTGATATTTTATAGTATACCTGGGAAAGAGCCAAAGCATATTAGCTTATTATTTATTAAATAATCTGGATTAATATTTTAAAACACAATGAAAATTTTATCTTTTCAAATAAATTAGTTTTTTTTTTTAATTTGAGACTTTAAATGTAATTTTTTTTTTTATAGAGTTAAAGGTTGAAATTTTGTATATTCCAAGCCAATATTTATCCCTTTAACACTCACTGGTCGGGAATTAAGTATAAATAGAGAATCAAATGTACTGAATTCAAATTTCCAATTTCATGCTTCAATGTTTGTCAAAGTAAATGTGAAATGCTAATGACATAATCATTTTCATAAAAATAAATAGCCTCAAATGTCGAAAAAGAAAAAATAATATGGTTTGGATGAAAGATTTAGTAAATTAAAAAAAATAATAGTAATTTACAAAGAACCTAAATATGCTGTTAACGTGTAATTAGAGAATATGTGGCCTAGTGCAAAGGAAAACCCATTGATGTCCCGAAAAGGCTGGATATCCCGAGTTCAAATTCCGGACGTTTGGCTCACCAATAAGAAAATTTTCTATCAGAAAATTATTAATTATTGCTATGATCTATCAATAATCGTCCAAATCAAGGTATTTATTGAATATTTATACCTAATTGACTACAAATCAATTGAAATAAATAGAGACGGGGTCTAAAGGCATTCGTTGCTGAAAAACACCTTAAATAAGATGAAGATAGGGGCAGCTAGGTGGATATTATTGAGAAGGATGAATAAATAAAATCCGGAGCTCATGATCAGGCAATTTATAAATACAACAAAGGTCCTGAAGAAAGAGCCGTTTTGGCTCCGAAACGTCGACTTATAGCGGACGGAATTAATCCAAATAAATTGGCTGATCAACAGTTTCGGATTTTATTTATTCATCCTTCTCATCGTTAAATAAAATAAATTTAATAAAAAAACAACTATCAAATTATATATTTGATATAGTTGGTAGCACGCGAGGGTTCGGATCCAAGGCAGATTTTTTTTTTTGCCATCAAATACCATATGAACTAGTAAGCTTCCATATTTATGTATAAGGAGCCAGAATTTAAATAAGTTTTATTGTGAATTCCTGAACTTTTGATCCTCAAGAAATGGCTTTACTTCTACTCTAAGGGATAAGAGTATAATTTTCTTATTATATAGAGATTTTAAGGAAAAATTGCTGAAAGGCTCCAGTAATTCTGGGACCAGAGTAAGCTCTCAGTGATTTTAAATAATAAATTCTGACTCTGTCAGCCTTCGATTTTCTAGAAATAAACAATTTTTGAAATAATAAATCAATCGCAAAATAAAAAGCCATTGTTTTTATTAATATTTTTTTTATTTAAAATATCCAATAATTCACTTTATTTTCACTATAATCTGAATTATTTCTATTTAAATTAATAGCTTTGCAATTTAAAAAGTTGAAGTAATTTTTCTTAAAAATTTATTCTAGAAAAAAAACCAGGACAATATATTCCATTAAAAATTCAATCATAGAACGGGGGCGTTAACATAAACTAAAGGGCTTTAATTCAATTGCTATCATTTGTTCTTGATAAGAATTGATCAATTTCGGGAACTTAAGAGGTTGAACTTTCTTGATAGGACCCTCCCTCATCCCTTAATAGTAATCGGTTCACGTAAAAAGGACTGAAAATCAATTTAAAGAAAAGTGAACGAGTTTTTTTTTTCTTCTCCGTGTTCCTCTCTCTCTCTCTCTCTCTTTTCTTGGTTAAACGTGGCGGCCATCTTTTTTTTTTTTAAACTTTTGGGAATAATTCGCAGTCAAAACGACTGACGATACAAATAATATCCATGCTTGGGGAACAATTTTTAATGAACGACCCGGTTTTTGGCTTGAGCTCCCGTCAAAGCCACTGGTTTGCCTATTCATTTGGCTAAGTGGGTAAAGAGTATGAGTGTGTGTGTCTGTGTGTGTGTGTGATTTCTTGCCCAATCAAGTCGTGGGTTCCTTTGTTCCCTGGGTTTCCCCAAACTCCACGGGTTTTCTCATTCCACTCATCTATCAAACACTTAGGGTGTTCTCCCCTCCCCCCTTACCCCACCACCTTCTTTCATCCCGTTTTTGGGGGCTGAACGACCCTCGTCTCGCCATCCACTCCATTCTTGGTCTTTTCATTCCTCCAACCACCGCGAAAAGCTCTAACTTCCCCCCCCCCCTCCCTCCTCACTCTTTCTCCTTTTCGACGCTAAATGTGACAAATTTAATTATCTCTAGATAATATTTTAAAATACTAATCAGCTTCAGGCAGGAAATCTTTTTTTTCTTAACATCTTTGTGACCTAATTTTTTTTTATTGAGTTTCAATACGTATTATTGTTAATTATAATAAAGTAAGATGTTAGATGATTCCAATTTATCTAACGTTTTAATAACACTTTTTATTAAATATTTTTCAAAAACTGAAGTCAATTAAAAATTGTTTATATTTAGTGCTCTATATGAGTTGACAAATTATTAATATCTGTAGAAAAAAATCTGTAGATGTCAAAAAACAAAAAATATTTTTTTATGTACAGTGAGGAACAATATTAAGTCCCAACCATGCGTTTTCTACTTGTGATTATTTCATTGCTTTTAAAAAATATTATATATATTTTTAATGGAAACTTTCATGGTTCAAACCTAGAGAATTTCCAATAAAGATTTTCATTTTCTTTTATAAAAACAATGAAATAATCACAAGTAGAAAACGCATGGGTGGGACTTAATATTGTCCCTCACTGTAAGCGTATTAAGTTATGTATTCGAAATAACTTAAAGATTTTCATTTTATTTTAATCCGCATAAAAAAAGACTTTATCCTGATGTTTAGCAAAAATAAATAAGAATAAAGAAAAAAAATTAAATATGTTCTCTAAGAGGTGATCTTATTAATAGTTACTTAGTTTAAATAGGAGAAAGCGCCTGATAGTACGGCATCCAGAAATGCAAGCGAAGAGAAATAGTCTCAATTAGCCCCTCCCTTCTCCCTCTACTTTCATAAACACGCCCATAGAGTGAGTCTTGTATATTTTTATACGAGATGCAGTAAGAGGGCGGGGCTTACATTCTCCAAACGGAGTGTATTTTGCTTAATCAGACCCACCCCCCGCTCCTAAAAAATGGCGAGATAAATTTGGAGGTGCCTATTTGTCTAAGCGTCCTATTCGAGGCTGAAGTTATAAAATAAATTTAGAATTCTATTATACAAATTAAAATATTTGCATGCCTAAAAAAATATAGAATTTGTATGGAAAAAAAAAATATTTAAGATTAGATTGCGGGCACCTTTTCAAAAGAAAAAAATATATAAGAGATTGCCTTTTTAAATTTTTTTTTCTTTATTCAATCTTATTTCTATGATTTCTTGCAGACTCGAATAAATTTATGGATCATAAAAATAAAAAAAAAAACATTTATAAATCAAATTTTTATAGAATCCACAATATTTTTTTTTCTTTTAAAATTAAATTTTTCATATATACGTAGTAGGTCTATATATCAGTAAAAAAAAATATAGTGATAAATTCAAAAAAAAATCTCTTCTCTTTTTTTTGAATACATATCTAATCTTTTCTTCAAATATAAAAGAAATTTATACAAGTGACTTGTTTGGGCTTTTATTCAACTCCAAATATCGGTATTCTATTGTGCCACCAATCGTCATCGTAGTGGATAAATTTTCAAAAAAAAAAAAATTATAAAACATTGCGAATTGATCATTTTAATGAAAAAAAAAATGAATGAAATGTTTAACGAAAAATAAATGAGATTCATTTGGAAGTAGCCGGAATTTCAAGTCAATCTACGTTTGTTTTTTAGTCAGAAAAATGTATAGTTAATCAATAACATTCCAAGTCGGATTTATTTTCTTAAAAACAATTTTATAAATGTAACCAGCTGTCAATAAAATTAAAATTAAAATATTATAAATTAGGTCATGTTATTTTTTTTTTTTAATAAAAAATATTCCAATATTTGTGTCAGAAATTATAGAGGCAAAAATTTTATAAAATATGTTTATATGTTAACTTTGCTCAGGGACAGGGCAACAAACAGAGTGGAAATAAATCCCTGGAGGCCGAGGCTTTTGGGCATCAACTTTAAATTTATAATGGAAAAAAAATTTATATTTATTAAATTTTCTTCTGTTCTTCTGTTTTTGAAATTAAATAGCTGTAAATGGGCTCAAGAAATATTTAAAGAACCCAGCAGGCATCAAAAAAATATTTTGAAAATCAAAATATTCAAATTTAAATTTTTTTTTTTGGAGTGGGAAGAGTGTGGGAGACCCGTTGAGCCTCTCGGCGGCCCTGCTGTTGTTCGGCTCACCCATTTTGAAACTCTGCTTTTTAGTTTATAAAGAGTCTTATAATTTGAAAAAAGTTGTTTTATTCATTTTTTTTTTAAAGTCAAAAATAAAATCGAATAAAATGTAATATAATATACATTAGAATATTTTTCTTTTGATATTATCTCCTTCACGCCTAATTTTTTTATTTTATAATTTCCTTTAGTCTATATTCATTTCATTGTGTTGACAAACAGATTAAATTAAATAGACGGCAAAACACCGTGACGTTTCATTGGATTTAATATTTCTTTTCATTTTGTTTATATATATATATATATATATATATATATATATATATAGAAAGCTTATTGCTTTTGACGATAAAGAGCTTTATGAAATTGAATCGAGGAGCTTGGAGATCAATATCTTTTGCAAGGGATGCTACCTAGCACCCCACTCATTCACTTCTTTCTTTTTTTATTATTATTATTAATATCTTCTTATATGAAATGAAAAAAGATAAAGTGAAAAATTTCCTGATATTGACAAAATTTTATGTTTCGGATTGTTCAAAATTATTTTTATTATTATTATTATTTTTTTTTTTTTTTTTTTTTAAGATAAGAATTGAGGCTAAAATCAGTTAGTGATTAGTATATTAGTATTAGTATATTTTATTCTTTAATTAATAAATAAATAAAATAGAAATAAAGTGTACTTCAAACCACTTTCACGAAAAATTTCACTGGTATACTTATTAAAGAGCATCTAAAAAATAATTGATTTTTGAATTTTAAACAATTTTGGTGGAGCCAATTTTGAGAAAATCGAAAAAAAAAGTACATCAGTAAAATACTAGTACTTTTTGGCCTAAAGCTTATTTTGAGTGTCTGGGAGGGTACCTAAGTTAAATATAAAATTTCAATCCGGTAGCTCAATTCCTTCATGCTAAAAATCATTACACACACACACACACACACACACACAGACCAATTTGGGGGACCCACGTTTTTGGACTCAGGGGACCTAAAAACATGTATATGCGTCAAAATCTTGACATCGAATTTTTCACATGATCGCAATACTTTCTCTATATATTTCATATATAGGGTAACAGACAGTAAAAAATTCAGAGTATTCAGCCAAAAAGGATTTGAATAAATGAATTATTTTGCCTACGACTTTGTGAATCCTAGTATCTTTAGAGAAGTTGTAATATCAAAAGGACATTATATATTTTATGTAAACTATGATCGATTGTCATGTCTGATAATGTAAATCAATTTTTGATACAGTGATGATGCTAGTTTGAGAGATTTTTTTAAAATTTATTTTCAATAATGTTAAGCAAAAAATTTCTTTGTGAATTATTTTGTTTACTCCGTTTTTTAGAATTTTTTTTTTACATCCGAGGCTCCTATTTTTATTTTATAATTTCGTTCAATCTAAATTCATTTCACTGAGTTGGGAAATCATAAATAAAACTAACTTAAAATCGAAGAATGAACAGAAAACCGCTACTAAAACTAACTAAATTTAATTTTTTAAAGAGCCTCTAATTATTTTTTAATTTTATTTAGCCTAAAACCCCTTTTTTTTGGATTGATAGCCAATCCAATAGCCCCCAGGCAACTATACGAGGAGAGGGAGTTGCTGCGACCCCCGTCTTGTAGAAGGGACGTAAAGAAGGTTCCCCTCAGCGATGCATTCTTCGAAACGAGTAGGCTACAGGCTGAAGGAGTCCCTCCTCAAACTAGGACATCCTCCCTAGCATAGAAGAGGTTGGGGAAAAGGTACCGAGTGAAATTAGAAATAAGGATTAGTTCACTAGCTAGAAATGAGCGCAGAAGAAGGAGTTAGAGATAAGAAATGATGCAACCTCACGGGGGGCCGGTAGATGGCTACGGCCAGAGGCCGGTTGGATTTGAGGTGTGCGTCTGCGTGCACGGAAGCACCTCGGGTAAATAAACAGGAATTCGGATATGAATTTCAATTAAATTTGTCGATGATAGGATGATAAGCCTTGATCCCAAACACAAGAGTCAGAATCGTGAAAACGATGTTATCCACCATTAATTGTTATGACCATATACAACAATTAGTAATAATTACGTAGTAGAGAGGTGTGGTATAAATTTATAAGCCTTCCAAGGGCTCCGCAATTGCAAAAACTGTTAAAAGGACAGTTTTTTTTAATTCTCTCTTTTTGATTGCACCAGAAGCCTCTTCTATGTTATATTATTATTATTAACTATCCTTTAATGCAAAATGTTAACACAAAATGTCAAAGGTAAATTTGATGTTTACAAATTAGCCTGTCATAATAAATATCGCAAGAAAAAAATATTTTAAAAACGAAAAATTTTTTCCTTCCAATTGGTATTCTTTTTTATCTAATAAAAAAAAACGCGATCTCTGAATGAGGGGTGGCACGCGATAATAATTTACTTTTTAGAAAATGTGGCACTTCGCCAGTCACTGATTAAGTATGCTTGCTAGTGAGATCTTTGTGGGCTTTTGTGCGGTTTCACAACCATTCAGCTGAGTTGTTAGGACTTTTGAAAAATTTTCTTTACCTATTGATCCATTAAAAAATTAACTAAAAAAAAAAGTCTTTCTATTCAAATCATTTGATCCATTTAAAATATTTCTGAATTCTCTAATAAATGAATTATCAATAATTAACAAAAAATATAGCATCATATATTTCATTTATCAACAAAAATTACAAATGATCAATTATTATGCCGTTTGGAGGAAGCCTTTGCTCTGTTGGCAGAATGGGATGATATTTATTTAGCATTCACAAAGAGGCAGTTGTTGGATTGTAAAATAATTTTAATTGGAAATATTAAAAAAAATTAAGCCCATCTGTCAACATTTTTTTCTTAGAGTTATCAAAAAATAAAAGCTTTTTTTGAATAATTGAAAATAATGAGCAGTAGGCTTATTATTAAAAAAGAGAAATTCATTTTTAGGTAGATATGTCTTTTCTAGTGAAAAAAAAAATGGGGGTAAAACATCTCAATTGTGATTCCTATTAATGACAAATAATCAATCAAATTCTTAATCTGTTAATTTGAGATTGGGTTTTGAGGTCAAAATGAGAATGTAATTGAATTCTAATAAATTGGTAGGAACTAAAAATCTGCTGCCACTATCACACCAGACTTTTATATTAAATCTAAGGCGAATGAGAGCCAAAAATAAAGGAAAGATATAAAAGGTTGAAAAGATATATTTGAATTTATTAATGAAACAAGAAGGATAATCATAAAAATGCCCTTTTCTAAATTAAAGGGTGGCTATAGAATAATTTCTTTAAGAAAACAAAGAGAATTTCAGACAGGTTCAGACTTGAAAGAGAAGACAAGAAAAGTAAAGACAAAAACCAAAAAAAAATTGCTTTAAAAAAAATAAAAAATCTGGTGTGATGGTCGCACAGCACACAACTTTCTCTTACCTTCGGTAATCGAAAGTTTATAAGTAAGGAAAAATATTTATATTTTGTTACCATTTCAACCATATCTCCTATCTTTTTCCTATGATAAGGATAAAGTGTGCTTCAAACAATTTTGAAAGCAAAATGAGAATATACATTTGAATAAGCATCGAAAAAAAAAAATGATTTTTGAATTTTAATCAAAATCGTTAGAGCGAATCTCGACATCGAATTTTTGATATGAATCCAATACTTTCTCTCCCTTTATATTAACATATATAGAGGTAAGAGAAAGTAAAAAATCTGGTGTGACAAGCACAGAACACTACTTTCAATTACCGAAGGTAAGAGAAAGTTGTGTGCTGTGCTTGTCTCACCAGATTTTTCGTGTCGACATATATTTAGTTTCCGACAGTACGGGTACATTCGATTTTCAAGATGTAAAATTTATAAATATGGGAAAATATTTCTATTTTATCATGGCATTCTCCTATCTTTTCTATGGAGTACAAGAGTAAAGTGGTCTTCAGAAGATTTCAATGGCAAAATGAGAATAAACATTTTAAAGAGAATCTAAAAAAGAATTGATTTTTGAATTTAAAAAAAAATCGTTGGAGCAAATTTTGAGAAAATCGAAAAAAAAACTGAAAAAATGCATCAGTAAAGTACTAGTACTCTTAGGTCGATTTTGTTCAAAAGCTTCGTGTCACGTCCCAGGGGGTGACTAACTTAAATATAAAATTTCAACCTTCTAGCTCTTTCCGTTCTTGAGATATTTTGTTCACAGACACACAAACAGATCATGTCGCGAAAACCACTTTTTTTGATTCAGGGGACCTCAAAACGTGTATATCCATCAAAATCTCGATATCGAATTTTTGACATAAATCCAATACTTTCTCTCTCTATATTAACATATATATATAGAGGTAAGAGAAAGTAAAAAAGGATAAGGAGATGTTAAAAATATATATCCATATATTTTTATTAAATTTGAAAATTGGATGAGAATAAAAGAGTCTAATATAAGAGAAAGAAGATGTGCTAATAGTCCCACCACAATTTATTTTTAGGGTATGTAAAGAAAGATTTGGTATCATTGTCGAATTTATGAAAAATATTTTTAATATTCTCCGCTGATGAAAATATAATTTCAATATTCTTTGAGCCTAAGCGTGGCATCAACGACAACGTTTGTATAAGAGCGATTCTCTATTGCCTCAGGGTTTGAGATGGTACAGAAACGTGTTAGCAAAAAAAAAGAAATGAAATAATCACTTAAGTGCAGTGATTTGCACTTTGGGGTGAACACATATGGACAAGAACTAAATAAGATTTGCAATTCTTTATTAAATGCCTATCTAATTCATATATGATATTTATTTCTTTTGAATTAATTGATTGATATTTTTTAGTTTCATGTAAAATAATTTGTTTATATAGACTATAAATTATCAATTAAATTTGGAGAGTAAAAAAAAAAGAGGAAAAAAACAATTTGCATTAATATAAGATACTGAACGACACTAATATTGAGAAGGGGGCTTGAAGCTTAAAGGCGTCATCAAACATCCGAAAATAAATATTGTATTAAAAAAAAAAATATCTAAGAAATTCTTGAATTATTTTATCCAATATAAATATTAAATGATTAATAAGAATAATTAATGAAAAATTAGTAATATTGAGGTGAAATACCTAGGTAAAAACGCCAACAAACGCGGAGAGTGAGAGACAGGTGGACTGCTGCCATGATGGCTGATCATCAAATGCGGTGGCTTATGGGTATTTGGCGAAAGGTTGCACAGGTTAACTCACTAGACAAAGAACGCCCCTCTACTGACTGTCTAGGCTAGGTCAGTGTGCTTTTCTAAGCGGCGCTGATGGCGCCAAAGAATACAGCCCTTGTGATTGGCTAATCAGCCAGGAGAGGGAGAAGAGAGAGAAGAGAGGGGATTGCTAAAAAAATTATATTTTAATGTGTTTAAAAAAGGAAAGGAGGGGAGAGCACCTAGACTTCTCTAATGCTAGGTATTGTTAAGGGGAAGGTGGACGATTCTATTTTATTTAAATAAAAGGCGAGTCAGGTATTGAAAATTGTGCTGTCTTTTTCTCATGTATTTTGTCGTGTAATTAATAGTTATATAAATAATAATATCCTTATAAAATTTATTTCATTTCATTAAAATCTGGTGTGACTGATAGCACAGCACGCAACTTTCTCTCAAACCAGATTTATTGTGTCGAGATATATTTAGATTCCGACAGTAAGCTCTAAATTAGATAGAATTAGTACAGTGCAGATAGGTCTATACCCCAACATCCAAAAAAAAATTTCCCTCAAACGCCAAATAGTTCCATCTCCTCCCCGCAGTATGTAATAAAAAGTTACACTATTTTGAACGTCAGTTTATTGCGGGAGGGGGCGGGAAGTGGTCAAATGATGGTTTTTCGCAAATATCTCGAAAACTAAGCGGTTTTACGAAAAAATTCATCAGTTCAAAAATAATTTAAATTAAATTACAAACGAAAATGGTCTAGTACATAATCACGCTCAAGTGAACGGTTCAGGAGATATAGAGGGGTAAAATTTGCTTTGTTAATTTCCCTTACCTATATATTTTTATAGAGTATTGGATTCGTATCAAAAATTCGTTGTCGAGATTTTGATGGATATAACAATTTGTGTAAAAAAAAGTGGTTTTCGCAACATAGTCTGTCCGTATGTCTGTGTGAGTGTGAACAATGTAACTCAAGAACGAAAAGAGCCAGGAGATTGGCATTTCATATTTGAGTTAGCCACCCCCTTCAAACGTGCCATGAAGCTTTTGATCAAAATTGCCCACAAAGTACTAATACTTTACTGATGCACTTTTTCAGTTTTTTTTTTTATTTTTTCAAAATTGTTTTAACTATTTTGACTAAAATTCATAAATTAACTATTTATTAGATGCTTTTAAAAATGTATATTCTCATTTTGCTCTCAAAATTGTTTGAAGACCACTTTATTCTTGTAATGTAAAATGTTTTGCCATTCAGCAAAATGTTTTGCCATTGAGCATTTTTGCCTTTGCATTTGTGCGTTGTCATTTTTTGCTCAATGACAAAACATTTTGTCCAAAGCCAAAGCACACCGATTGAGCAAAACGCTCAATGGCAAAACATTTTGTTCAATGATGTCGAATCATGTGCAATTGTCTTTTGTCTCCTCGGTGTGCGTTGACATTGAAAAAACAGTTTTAGGCTAAAACATTTTGTTCGAAAACGTTTTTGCTCAACTGGTGTGCGTTCAGCCTTAGGAACATTTTCAATTTATTTTTGGAAGAAAATAGCGTAAAAACAAAAATTGGTCTCACAATTAAAAACTAAATTTAATGTAAAAAAATTTGGTGTGACTGGACTCACAGCACATAACTTTCTCTTACCATCGGTAATTGAAAGTTGTGTTCTGTGCTTGTCACACCAGGCTATTGTGTTCAAATATATTTAGTTTTCGCCGATATTTAAAATTCAAAATGTTTAAAAATATTTCTTTTTTTTTCGCTTTATTCAATACAATTGGCGACGTTTCGGCCTATTTTTCCGGACTTCATCAGGACAAATGTTATGTTTGCCTTCGTCGGATAGCATGATTTCTGGATCAAGAGTCTTGAACGAATGTTCGCACCTACAGTGCCTATGTCATAAATTGCTAAGAATATACAAAAAGTTTTAAATATGAAACTTTATGCTATATTCACAAAATATGCAATATAAAATTTGAACCATAGTGCCAATGGGGTATGATTCGGATGGGAAATTGGTTTTCCTGGACGTACATGTTAGCAAATAGAATATGCAATTGCAAAGGAATCCGGGCTAATTAAAACATATTTTTTACACATAGACAAATAATTTTTTTTAGTCTTTTCCAAATAATTTTAAACGATACTTATATAATTAATCACAAAATTAATGATCCATGCATATTTAATTACCATTTAATACCCTAAATATCCTTCGAACTGTCTGGGATACAAACTCACATCCCATGGGTTATTAACATTTATTATTAACATTGACACTATTAAAGATTGACACTAAACTAAACTAAACATTGACACTAAATTAAAGAAATTTTTCTTCTCTCTGTTTTATGCCCTATTCATCATTGACACTATCTTTAATCTCTCGGACACGAGGGAGGTTCCAAAAATTTTATATTTAAAAGAATTCATTTTCATATTCAATTAATTTCCATACAATGAAAGTTAAAAATGAATGAATTGCCTATATATAAACATTCCTCGTCTGTCTATAACAAGTGAACTAGGAATAGAAATACATTTGTTTCATGATGTTTTTCCCTATGTAACAATAATTTTGAATGGCCAACCAGAAGCATTAAATATCAAAGAAGCCGCCAACAGGCTTTATATTCCCTCTTGTTTGATATTATATATATTATATATTACTCTAAAAAATAGACTCTGAAGAAAGTTTCATCAAAGCATTGAAACATTAGTTAGCGGATTGTTTGGATAAAACCATCTCAATATTTTTTCTATTTAAAAAAAATGTATTATTATGGGAGTTTTTAATTATAGATCACATTTTGTATTAAATATTTATTAAAAATATAAAACTGTATAACGTTTCGACTGCTTATTCTGCAGTCGTTTTCAAGTATTAGGTTTTTTTTAACAGAAAATACATCTGATTGTATTAGTGTTGTTTTTGATGAAAATATGAATCTCACTTTCCTAAATATAAGTTAACTTCAGTTTAAGAGAAATTAGATTTTAGAAAATTAGTTTAAAGTTCAATCTCTAATGGCGATGGGGAATCATTAAATAGATAAACGAATCGAGTGATTGATTGGGTAATTATTGTTGCTAGACTTACGGACAGGTCGCCGCCGTAGAAGGGATGAATGACGAAAGTCTCGTTGCCGACATGAATGACCCCGCTAACACCGTTGCATGTATGAAAGGCAGCACTTGCCCCCGGATAGTCTTTCACTGTTCCATGGTAGTAACAGTGTTCAATCTCCTGGAACAAAGCCGCAGCAACAATGTCTTAGAGTAAGTTCACTATTTTATATAAATAAAATAATTAATTTTAAACTGGTAACCGTTGGCTCTAGTTGAAACATGCTTTAATAGGAGAATTAAATTCTCCTATTAAAAAATAAATAAAATAAAAAAAAATGTCAATTATAGATGCCAAATCGTTTTATTGAATGTAAAGATTATTATACATATTATAGTTTTTTTCCTTTTAGTTATAATAAGGCCAATGTGCTAATATCATTTCATTTTTTGGCCCGATCTCCTTACTTGAGGGTATGATTGTATTGTATACTAAGGGGGGGGGGGGGGTAGTGCGAAAAAAATTGATTAATTGACTCCACATTAATATAATGATGGCATTATATAATTAAAACCGAAACGTTTTCTTGGATTGAGCTTTTCATTTAATAGAGGCTCTTCTGTTTGGCTGACATCCTCTCTTCCTATGTATAAATCTATATACTTATATAATTTATTCTGATGGAGTCAGAAAAATAACAAGATGTTTGCAGCCAAATTTTCTTGTATTTAGAATGTTGAAGGAAGAGAGGATGTCAGCAAAAAAGTATCGAATAAAATCTCCAATCAGAAAAGTTTCGGGTTTAATTAGATAAAACCATCATCAGTTCTTTAGAGATTATTGGCAATCTCAAGATGCACACCATTGAGATGCAGATAGAGTTGTTATATATAAACATATACAAAATTATATAAAAAATACAAAATTTGCATATTAGTTGTGTGATGCTCATTAGTCAACACGGCCAAGTCTCAAATGTATCATATACATTTGAGACTTGGCCGTGTTGACTAATGAGCATCACACAACTAATATGCAAATTTTGTATTTTTTATATAATTTTGTATATGTTTATATATAACAACTCTATCTGCATCTCAATGGTGTGCATCTTGAGATTGCCAATAATCTCTAAAGAACTGATGATGGTTTTATCTAATTAAACCCGAAACGTTTTCTGATTGGAGATTTTTATTCGATAGAGGCTCCTTTTTTGGCTGACATCCTCTCTTCCTTCAACATTCTAATTGCTGAACAGCCACTTCTATTATCAATTTCTTGTATTTAGATTCTCGCTCTCACTGCCGACGTTTCAGTCCGAGGTCTAGGACATATTCAGAGCAGGCTAGCAATAACCAAATGTGTAGATATTTTTAAAACAGCGACAACAATCCATGGGCGTACCCAGGATCAAATCTAGGGGGGGGCATGGTCAGAACATGGTCGTCCAGGGGGGCAGATCATGGTCGTCCAGATTGTGACATAGCTATTTTTTATATAGAGGGAAAAAGCCTTCGAATTAAAGGCCTAAATCCCTCAAATTCTAACAAAAAAATCCTTCCCCGTCGCCATCCACCAATTTTGTTTCGTTTCATCACTTTATAAACATTTTTTTTGCTTCTAGGGGGCAGCTGCCCCCCTGCCCCTCGCTGGGTACGCCCATGCAACAATCAGCATGTGATCTGCTGACAGCAAAACGTAAAGTCTTCACTTTTGAATGCGGAATGTTGTCGGTGTTTTTTATGTATTGACTCGAAATTATAGAGTAGCCTACACTATGTAACTTATTCTTAATTGTTTGTTATGTTGAATTCTATTTTACCTGTGCCTTTTTTGTACAGGGTCCAGCATAATGAATAGTAGGATATAAAAGGGATAGAACATTGAAACAAATTGAAAATTTTATTGAAACAAACATTGAAAACAAAGAAAAATATATGCTATTTACCATAACATACATGGCATTACTTGATTTACAATATGACACTATACAGATGGTCGCCATCACGTTCAGCGTATTCCTACAGGCGTCATTGGCCAGCACGGTCTGTCTGCCCCTGACTTCTTATTGTGGGGATACTTGAAGAGTAAAGTGTAAGCTACACGTTCTCATATCCTAGCTTAAGGAAAGGTTACGTACAGCTGTGGAGGAGATCCCATTGAAAGTGCTGGATCGGGTGATGGACGCCTGGAGTAATGCGGTGAACGTTTTATGTCATATTTAAAACCAAGTAATGACATGTATGGTATGGTAAATGGCATATATTTTTCTTTGTTTTCAATGTTTGTTTCTGGTTCTGTTCCTTGTATATCCTCCTATTCATTATGAAGGACCCTGTATAAGGTCCTGAAGAAGGTGGCATTGTGACTCCGAAACGTCGACATTAAAGAGAGTAGAGATCTTTTTTATTAAATTTTCAAAGGCTCAGACTTATCTCTGAGTTTCTATTAACACTCATCACTCACTCTTTTAATTATTTTAAAGACAGTCTGTTATTAGAAGAAGGTGACCTCAATTGTATTTTTTTGATATTAAACTTCCTAGACATTAATGGGGAAAATTTAAAATAATATTGTACTTCTTTGACTCTCATCTTACGAGAACCAATAAAATATTTTGTATTCTCCTTTTTAGAACGAATTATTTTTCTACTTACATAAATATCTTTTACTCTTGTCATTAGCCAAGTCTGGTACGGATAATTAAAAGGAAGAAAAAACAGAGAAAGGGAGGGAAAGCTTTATTTTTTGGAGAAGATAAATACTCTATAAATAAATTTAAGAGCTTTTTGTATATTTTTTTAAATCTTAAGTCGATCTCTCTTTCTCTCTCTCTAATCGATATCCTGGCTTTTCGTAGTAAGAGAAAAGGAATGAGCACTTTAGAAATATTTATGTCTGTCTGTCTGAGTGGTACTAAAAGAGTTTGGCAATTTAGGATGAGACTTTTTACTTATTTTTACAAATAATAATTGAGACCATAAGGAATATTATTTCATCTTTCTGAGTAAGAAAAGAAAAATTTTTTTGGTCCTATTTTCGGAGGTAGAGAAAGAGGAATGGGAGTGGATTTTCATCGTTCCTAAAGAAATTGTCTGAAATAACGTGGAATGGGGGCTCAAAATTTGGGGTGACGTTGAGATTTATAGAATTTCGAAAACAGGCCGATAATAGTGATTTAGTGCCAAAATACAGTAGTCAAAACAAATATACTGTACTTTATCTGTTTACTCAAGAATTTTAAGTTAAGCCATGAATCTTTAGTCTTTAAGCCACTATCTATTATTAATTTATACTCCACGCAATTGTATACTCAGTAGGCCTCTGAGATATTAAATGAATGTGTAGACAAAAAACTAAAATTGATGAGCATTGAAAGAATCATAAGAATCATGTGTTCCAAATCCTGATTGACACCATAATGTCATTTTGCGTCATCTGTCATTGGACTCATTGAATGTAAAATGAACTATAGATCATTTACCAAATAGAAGTGGAGGGCATATTAAAGGGTAAACAGACATGGCTGAATGCCTCCAGGGGTGGCCATTATTCTTTCCTGGTGAACACACGGCGAAAAGAAAATAAAGTGGCTGCCACAAATCACAAACTCAAATTCAAGTTGAACTATAATAAAAAGGAATTCGATCCCGGGGATGTTTGAATATTAGATTTTCACATTGTAATAGCTTGGGAACCCACCGAGTTTCTCAATTTTAAATTCAAAGGAAATATTTTTTTTCTTGGCAAAATTAATAAAAATAGATTTAAGAATTCATTCTTTTTTTTTATTAAATAGAGCCTATTTAATAAAAAATCTGGTGTGACTGGTCGCACAGCTCATAACTTTCTTTTACCTTCGGTAATTGAACTACTGTGCTTGCCACATCAGATTTTTTGTGTAGACATATATTTAGTTTCCGCCGATATTTTAGAATTTAAGATGTAAAATTGCCGGCGGGCCTGGCAAGAAGAAAGAACGACTGCCACCAAGATCAATGTTGTTAAGCAACGCCAAGTGGTGCTGAAAATCGGGATAGGTGGCCCCCGAAAAACAAGACCATTGAACGCCCGCCGGAAGCCATCGATACTGTATAAATATAATTAATAAATAAATTTATAAAAGTCAAATGGCCTCTGCAGCCGAAATGACTTTCAAAAAAAAAAAAGATGTAAAATTTATAAACATGGGAAAATATTTATATTTTGTTACCATGGCAACAATTTCTCTTATCTTTCCTAAAAAGTACAAGAGTAAAGTGTGCTTCAAACAATTTTGACGGCAAAATGAGAATATACATTTTAAAGAGCAACTAAAAAATAATGGACTTATGAATTTTAATCAAAATTGTTGCAGTGAATTTTGAGAAAATCGAAAACAAAAACTGAAAAAATATATTACTAATAGGCCCTACTTTTTAGTCGATTTTGTTCAAAAGCTTCGTGTCACGTCCCTGGAGGGTACTTAATCTAAATATAAAATTTCAACCTTCTATCTTTTTTCGTTCTTGAGATATTTTGTTCACAGACACACAGACAGACAGACAGACCATTTTGCGGGACTCACTTTTTTGAACTCAGGGGATCTCAAAAAATGTATTTCCAAAAAAATCTCGCCATCGAATTTTTGACATGAAACCAATACTTTCTCTCTCTTTAGGCCTATAAGCTTATATAACATATAGGTAAGAGAAAGTAAAAAGAATGGATTCTTAAATAAAATATAGAATATTTTTTATTGGGTCAATGTTTCGATCTCGGCAGAGAGCCCAATAGGGGTCGGAATATAATATTAGAGGTTAGGCTAAATTCTCATCTGATGAGTTTTCGCAATGATATTTCTCATATAATTATATTCCCTTTTAAAGATATAATACTACGATTTTTTTCACCTCCACTTGTTTGGCAGCCCCTACGGCTTATTTTTCTTTAAAAGACTTTTTCTTCAAACATTCTTTTTTTTCTAAAAGGACCAAAAATATTTTATTTTATCTTAATTATATTTTAACAAAGAGCCCTTTAATTCACTAAATCCAGTGCCGCCGCATTAATCAAGCTAATTGATGTTAGACAAATGTCCCTAGAACTTTGTTCGATACTAAAAGCCGAAGTGGGCCTCCTGTTCAACAGGACAACGGATAGGAGCTCTGAAAAGCAGACTGTCCGGTTGGCAACTCTATCGACTGACATTTATAGTACTTGATAAGAATAGAAATTTATTAGTTGAGATTGGTATTAGATCAAATTTGAAAGAGATTCATTTATCAATATATTATGAATTGATTAGAAGAAAGTAGGTCATTTAAAAGTAATTAGGCCTGTTATTTATGGGTTTAAAAGGGATATTCAGTATTTATTATGGGAATTTTTAACTGTAGGCCACATTTTGTTATTAAGTATTTATTAAAAATATAAATACTGTTCAACGATTCGACTGCTTATTCTGCAAATGTGGGGCAAAAATGTGTATATAACTTCATAGGAATGACTGTAAATGACGCTGACGTCGTTGTATATAAAATGCACGTAACGGTTTCTTAGGAGTTAGTTCACTTGGATCGGAGCCATGGGCATAACTAGAGAAGTTGGCTGAGGGGGGGGGGGGGGGCATGGGACCTGTGGACCATGGGGCTATAAGCACCATATTTTCTCAATTTTTCTTGGGGCAGGGAGCTTTCTGGGGGGGACCACGAGCCTTCTGGGGGGGGGGCACCCCCTAGTTACGTCCAGGGTCGGAGAAAGTGCACAGTATTTGAAAACGACTGCAGAATAAGCAGTCGAAACGGTGTACATTATTTGTATTTTTAATAAATAATTAATACAAAATGTGGTCTATAATTAAAAATTCCCATAATAATAATAATGCAAACTTAAAAAGCTTTAATAAACAAGGTGTTCAGGTATGGTAGGGAAATGTAATCCCAGAAAAGAATAATAAGAAAGGCCAGTAGCAGAATAAACGACAATAAATTCGTCAGTTTTTGCTTGCTGGAAGATAGGCAACCCAAATGACCAACTATCTAAAAGATTTTTTGATTAATTGGTTCCGAAGTCCTCTAGCTCGAGCATGTTCAGTTGTTTAAAGGCTCTGGACCAATTAATAGATAAATCCAATTGGGTTGCCTGCCTTCCAGGAAGTAAAAACTAGAACCCACTTTTTAAATTAAAATCTTTACTAAATATAATTTATTAGTCATTTATTCAAATTAAATAAATAACGAATATAAGTGTAGTAAATAATTTTTTTCTCTTTACAAGAAAGTGAAGATAAATTTAATAGAATTAATAAAAATAAGTGAAATTTATCATTAAAAAAAAAAGTAGAGCTTAATTTAAAAAAAAAAAAGAACGAGGATGATAAAGTTTGGCATTGTCGTAAAAATTACATACCTCGGGTCAAGTATTAAAAAATTAAAAGAGAGATCCAACTACAACGGTTCTTAATTGCCACTTATTTCCTTGTTAAAAAAAAAAATAAAATAAAAAAAAAAGAAAAAAGCTCCAGGGCAGATAAAACTGAAGGGAACAATTGAACTCGTCATTTAATTTCATTTATCTCCCTTGTAAACGATGTATGTCCTTGGTGCCCCACCCCATCTACACAGCATCCCTCCACTCTCAATCTAGAAATAATTCATCGATCAATGGACCATATGTATCTGAACCCGAACTGGGGGTCGGGAGATGCCCCTTCTCCTATGGGAACGTGCTCTGAATCCATTCAGAAAAGCCATTTCAGGCCCCGGAGGCTGTAACCTGTAGATAACTATCGCTTGAATAATAGGATTGAAAATCCTATATTTATTTAACAGTTAGTTATAGCATTGGAATGGGGGGAAAAATTCCACAATGGAAAAACTCTCTAACAATAAATAACTTGTAATATTATTATATTAAAGTCGTCGGGAGTAAAAAAAAATATATATAAATTCGCCCTAAATCTTAATTTATGTTTGAAATAAAAAATAAAAAAATGATAATAAAATTTTTTTTATCTCTTTCGTTTGATACACTTGTGAGCTTGGTCGATTTTTAATTCTTTTTTATCCTCAAAAGATTAAAAATTGCTTATTTTTTTTATTATTATGAACTATACGCCTATAGTTGAAATAAATCATAACAAATATCAATTCATTTGTATATAAATGAAAAAATATAAATGCAAAACGATGTAGCTATTTTTTTTTTTTTTATCTTCTTCTTAATTTACAATTTAATTGGAAAATATATCATCCAACGAATATACAGTACAAATTATATATTTATCAGCTTAATGATAATGGCGTAATAAATAATTGAAAAATAAGTAAAAAAACTGTTTTTAGAAGTAAATTTGTTGTTAATATGACAATATCTTATAACGTACTCTATATAATGTGGATCTATCTTTAAATAGGTAAGAGCTTTTGAAGTGGCTAGCTCTAAGACAAAGAGCTCTCGCTTGTTTAGGGTATATTAAATTTGCATTCATATTTGAGGGAATTAACAAACAACAAGATATTTACTTGGCACCTCTAAAAAATCTCGCTACCGTGGAAGCGACGAACCTCTCTTGGAAGGGTCAAATTTCTAATTAGAAAATTGAGTTTTTATTAACAGAAAATTTCGGAAAAAATAATTTTATCATTAGCTTGGTTAGTTAAAAGAAATTTTGAAAATTTTCAATTTTATTGAAAGAAGATAGATATTATTAATAAAAAGAAAGAAGAATAGTTTTTACTTTTTTTTTAAATTTATAACTCTAGATTATGTGATTTGATACCAACCAATTGAATATGCCAACAAAAAATACAAAAAATAAGGACGGGGTCTAAATGGCCTCAGATGCAGAAAAACAGTATTAGTATTGGAAAGATTTCTATTAATAGAAAGTATTGGTTTCATGTTAAAAATTCGATGTCGAGATTTTGATGGATATATACGTTTTGAGGTCCCCTGAGTCCAAAAAAAGTGGTTTTCGCGACATGGTCTGTTTGTGGGTGGGTGGGTGTTCAATTTTAAGCATGAAGGAATTGAGCTTTGAGGTTGAAATTTTATATTTAAGTTTTGTACCCTCCTGGACCCTGAAAATAAGCTTTTAAACAAAATCGGCCAAAGAGTACTAAACTAATACTTTACTGTTGTACTTTTTCAGTTTTTTTTTTTCGATTTTCTCAAAATTAGCTCCGATTTTTTTTTAAATTCATAATTCAACTATTTTTTAGATGCTCTTTAAAATGTATATTCTCATTTTGCCATTGAAATCTTCTGTGGACCACTTTACTCTTGTACTTCATATGAGAGATAGGCTAAATGGTTGCCATGGTAACAAAATATAAATATTTTCCCATACTTATAAATTTTACATCTTCAATTCTAAAGGTGCGTACACATCTGCGTTCTGCTCCGCTCGCGAGCACCATGTTCGTTAGATTAGTACGGGTTTGAGCAGCTCGCGAGCATCTCAAAACTCGTACTAATCTAACGAACATGGTGCTCGCCAGCGGAGCAGAGCGCAGATGTGTACGCACCTTAATATATCGGCGGAAACTAAATACTGTATATGTCGACACGTAAAATCTTGTGTGACAAGCACAGAACACAAGTTCCGATTACCGAAGGTAAGAGAAAGTTATGTGCTGTGGGACAGTCACACCAGATTTTTTTGTGTCTTTTCGGCATCTTTGGTCATTTAGAATTTTACGATACACATGATTCTGGATACAAAATATAATATTGGTCCGGGGACATTTTTTAAGAAATATTTTTATGGTTCAGGCACATTTATTCATGTCATATGGTATCTAAATAATTTAAAACAAATATTCATCGGACTCCCTGGGATCCGAACCCACATCCCATTGACTTTTGAGATTATCAATATTAACATTAGCCACTATCTCTCGGTCAAGGGGGAGGGGGGGAATGATTTTTAAACCTGGTCATTCATCAATCCATTTATTCAAAGTGATATTGTTTCCCAATTGTTGAAAAGAAAGTCGGATAACGCAGTTATTTATTTATTCATTTTTAAGAAAATTAAACGCCAGTCTCCAAACCAAGAGAAATAATTATATAATAGAGATTTTTGTGATTTAATATACAATTTGTTCTTGAGTCTTTTTGACGGTTTCCTCATGCCTGTCTGCCTTCAGAATTATCAATTAAATATGAACACTCTACTATGCATAGTCAGATGATATACAAATCCTCTAAATATAAACTTTGCCTTGATTAAGCCAAGCTAGCAAGTCGAGTTGCTGCCAAAGTTTATGTTTGGTGGATTTGTATAACATCTCTCTCCCCCTTTTGCATACTGTTCCTATTTAAACTGATAATGATGTTTTGGCCTGAAGAAGGTGTAAAATGGCAGAGTGAAACTTTAACAAAGAAAAGATTATCGTTCCCTTTGGTTCATATTTACAATTACTGTTCTTTTTTGACTAACAATTTTAAGTTAGACAATCATCTCTTCAATTTTAAGTTATTTTGAGAATTGATTTATTATGTTAATATTATCTCAGCCAAAAAAATCGGAAATGCAAAAAGGGGCGCCTCGCATTATTTTTGCCTAGCGTCGAGGTGAAATCAAAAAAATGCGCCTCGCTTTTCTGATTTATATAAAAGCGAGGAAATATTTTCACTTAAATAAAACCCCTACAGAATTTTATTTGTTTCATATATCCTCGCTTTTATATAAATCAGAAAAGCGAGGCGCATTTTTTTGATTTCACCTCGACGCTAGGCAAAAATAATGCGAGGCGCCCCTTTTTGCATCTCCGATGTTTTTGGCTGAGATTTCACTTCTTTTTGTGAAATATTACATGAAAATATTATTTATTGATTTTTGTTTATTAAATATTAAGTTATCCCATGAATAGATCTTTTAATATGCATTCCAAACAGTAAAAAATAAATACATCGTTTGGTATCCATTCGAAACGATAAACATAGGATTTCACCAAATTTTATAAAATTTTAGGATTTTTATTTTTGTTATGTTGGTAGGATGTAAATACATCGTGTGGTATCTATTCGAAACGATAAACATAGGATTTCACCAAATTTTATAAAATTTTAGGATTTTTATTTTTGTTATGTTGGTAGAATGTAAATACATCGTTTGGTATCCATTCAAAACGATAAACATAGGATTTCCCTAAATTTTATAAAATTTTAGGTTTTTTATTTTTGTTATGTTGGTAGAATGTAAATACATCGTTTGGTATCCATTCGAAACGATAAACATAGGATTTCAGCAAATTTTATAAAATTTTAGGATTTTTATTTTTGTTATGTTGGTAGGATGTAAATACATCGTGTGGTATCTATTCGAAACGATAAACATAGGATTTCACCAAATTTTATAAAATTTTAGGATTTTTATTTTTGTTATGTTGGTAGAATGTAAATACATCGTTTGAAATCCATTCAAAACGATAAACATTGGATTTCCCTAAATTTTATAAAATTTTAGGTTTTTTATTTTTGTTATGTTGGTAGAGTGTAAATACATCGTTTGGTATCCATTCGAAACGATAAACATAGGATTTCACCAAATTTTATAAAATTTTAGGTTTTTTATTTTTGTTATGTTGGTAGAATGTAAATACATCGTTTGGTATCCATTCGAAACGATAAACAGAATTTCACCAAATTTTATAAAATTTTAGGTTTTTTCATTTTTGTTATGTTGGTAGAATGTAAATACATCGTTTGGTATCCATTCGAAACGATAAACATAGGATTTCACCAAATTTTATAAAATTTTAGGTTTTTTATTTTTGTTATGTTGGTAGATTGTAAATACTTCGTTTGGTATTCATTCGAAACGATAAACATAGGATTTCACAAAATTTTATAAAATTTTAGGATTTTTATTTTTGTTATGTTGGTAGAATGTAAATACATCGTTTGGTATCCATTCAAAACGATAAACATAGGATTTCACCAAATTTTATAAAATCTTAGGATTTTTATTTTTGTTATGTGGTAGCACTTCTTCTTATCACGTTAATCTATTGTATTTCTATCTGAATGGATTTATCCTAAAAATTGTTATTCCATTAGGGATGAAAATTACTAATATTATTAGATATGTTCCTAGATGACGTCATCAGGGAGCAAAATAGTCAAAATTGTCTTTTCGCCACGTTAAAGATAGGACAAATTTGAAATTTTGAATACCTCTCAAAAAGTCACTTTTGATCCAAAATGAAATTTTATATCAAAGGTATCGGGTTTTTGATAGTATCTATTTGTATTTTAAATTTCATCCAAATCGGTCCAGCAGGGAAACCTGTAGCTTTGTCTAAAAATTTGAAAATTGAAGAAAAGAATGAAAAAAAAAAAGAAAAAAAAAAAGGAAAAATAAGAGACTAACTTTTGACCTTCCGAAATCGGCAAAATCTCAACTTTGAGCCTCTGCCATTCTTTTTGGGACTGGAATTTTTTTTTGAATTCGTGCTCAAAATAATCCTTATTTATTCTAGTTTAATATAAAAAAAATTTGGCTCCGATATCTTAAAAACTTTTTGAGATATTCGCCCAGAAAGAGAAAAGTTTCTCAAAAAAACTTTTTCACGTCCCTATCTTTTATTAAGGATTTAAAATCATTCTTGATAATATAGTCTAGGGACGACTCGTCCATCTAAATGCAATGGGCCATTGAAATCTATTGGAATATCAACTAAATGGTAGTATTAAGAGTTTCTTTGCTTTCTTTTGCTTTTTACTTGCTCGGCGACGAGTCGCTCCCGCGACTCTTGATAATTAATTAGAAAAAAAATTCGAGAATGACTTCTTCTAGACTTTCTCGTACACTCTACAAATATAATATTGATTATCTTATATTAAAATTGTAGACCTATATCAATCTCAAGGTTGAATTTTTTGGCTATTGGGATACTTTCTCTATGTACTGGTATAAGAGAAAGTAAAAACACCAGGATTTATTATTATTTGAAATTCCTAAAGGGACCCCATTTATTTATTCGAGGTGATCAGTGCACGAAGACACACACCTTAAACCCACCGACCTCTGGCCATCTTCCGGCATCCCGTAAAGTTACATTATTTTCTATCTCTAACTCCTCATTCTGCATTCATTTTTAGTTAACGTGCTAATCCTTATTTCTAATTCCTTCCGGTTCTTTTAATTCAATATCTTTTATGCTAGGGAGCATGTCCTAGTTTGAGGAGGGACTTCCTCAGCACCGGCTTGTAGCTTACTCCTTTCTAAGCATCACTTTTACGACTCTTCCATAGGACGAAATGTCACAGTAACTACCTATCATTGTAAAGTTGCCTGGGGGCACCAGAGTCTATGTAAACAAGCAAGTTTAATCAGCGCAGAAACTCTGAATGGGTAACCGATCCAAACAAACAAGCCTAGCCCTAGGGGGAGGATATTCTTAAAATTTAATAACGTATTTATAAAGTCTAATAACCATAGCAGCCGAAATAACTATAAATAATGCGATTCCTCAACAATAGATATAAACGATTTACGTTGCACTTTTTTCAATTTTTTTTTTTTTTTTTTTTCAATTAAAGAGATGTATTATTCCGTCTATATAACCTTTATATCAGTTACGTGACTTCTTTTTATAGTGTCAAATAAACATAATCTACGCCATCTCTTGCGCAATTTTATTATTGATAAATCCTTAACCGTTATCATCATCATCAGTATTCTAAAAACAACTGGCTTCTCCAATTTGAGTTTGAAAATAATGACAAAAGTAAGAAATAGATGTAGCAGATGAACCAGGAGGGATGTTAAAAGTATGAAATGGCTAGATGTTTATCTAGAAACATGAGATCCAAAACTTATGCTCTGCTTAGCAAAGAGGAAACTTTCGCAATTTGTATTCTTATTATATAATTCCTAAAACCCTTGTCTCGCTGACATTCCAGAAACTGTTTAATCATCCTTAATCCTTTTAATTTGAACTTGAATATAACTTGTCCACTTTAATATATTAAAGGGTTATAGATAAATAATAATATAAGTTAGTTTAATTAAACTATCCATTGAATATCAATTTAAAATAAGCCCCCGGGTTTGGCGTAGTAGGTAGCGCGCCTCCCTCCTATACCAAACGTCGCGGGTTCGGACCCAGGCAGTCCGATGATTTTATTTAAGCCATTTGGATACCAGATGGCTTAAATAGAAATGCCTGACCCCACAATAAATATATTCCTTACAACGGTTATCGTCAAAGTCTTAAATGGCCTAAGTTGCCGAAAAGACTGTATGAATGTGTGTGTGAATGTGAGTGTGAATGAGAAAAAAGTGTGAATGTTTTTATAAAAAAAAAAAAAAAAAAAAAAAAATAAAAAAAAAAAAAAAAAAAAAAAAAAATTTAAAATAAAAATAGAATATTTATTTTTTAAGGTGATATGAAACTGGAAAGTTTAGTAAAAGAGAGTAAGGTTTTTTTTTTGGATTCCAGCGGCCACAATTTTGAAGCTATCTACCTCAAATTTTTTTAAAAATAAAAACTATTTAAAATATCTACAATTAATAGAAGCTCTTTTTTTTGATTTTCGAAAAAATAAAATTTTTTTTAGATTAATCGCATTAAATAAAAGATTCGCTCTATATCTTATAGATAATTAAATTAGTAATCATTGTGTTAAAAAATAATTAATTTTTAACCTTAAATAATTAGCTGGAATCTTTCAAATAAATGGAATAAATCCCTTGTTTTCCTAAGGGAAAAACTAACTCTTGCCGCCTAGGGTAACTCGGTACTGAATCGTCTTCTAACGGTTTTTCGAGACGCGAAATTTAAAGTCTACTAGGGTATATATCCCAAGATGTCCAAAAAAAATTAGGAATTTTAATTTTTAACTCGAAAATTTTTAATCATACTAAAAAAACTACCCTTTTTTTAAATAAACTTTATTTAATGTAAAAATTGTAAAATCTTAAAATAATTGATTTTAAATTTCCAACTCCTCAAGACCCCAATATTATCAGAGAAGCTGAGCATATTAAAAATTATAATTAATCATCTGAGAACGAACAAAATTATGTCAAATAAATTAAGTCCCTGGATTTTTATTATAATTCTCCGTTAAACTTCGTTTCGTTATATTAAACATAAAACTCATTAACTTTTTTAATCATCTTCAAACATAATAAACTTAAAGTAAATACTTTTTTTTATAAACCTAACATCAACTAATTCCTAAAAAAAAATCTTATTGAATATATATTTGTTTATAGTAGTATTAAAACAACTTCTAAAAACTTATTTTTATGGTGCGTTATTTTTAATAGGCCACTTTACATTTTCACTTTTCTTGCAATTTTATGAAGAGTGTTATTTTTTAATATAAAAGTAAATTGTCTAAAGCTTTCGTTTTTTTTTTTTTAATATGATAGATATATTTTTAAATTTTTTTATGATAATTATTTTTTTGGGGTGAAGGCGAAATTGGATTGGAATTTAATTAGTATTCAGTTTGTTTCCTCAAGTCTCAATTACTGTGCTTTAATTAATCATCATTAAAACGTGATATTTAAATAATAGGCTGCTGGAGATTACCCAAGGCAGGCTCTGTGTCTCTCAAGCCCTTTCTCTGTGCTCTGGTTCCCTTTTCGAGGAACAATGAGTTAAGTTGCAAAAGGGGAGCCTTGTTGACCCGCCATTAATTCCCGGGATAAGAAAGGAAATCCTCGGGCATTTACGGATTGTTATATGTCTCTGTATATATATTTATATATATGAGTGTGTGGGGCTTGAGGAGATGGATTTGGGGGCAGGTGTTCTAGATGATGAAGAATTCAAAATGGAATCTACCTGCTTAGACACCTGCTCTGCACCGCTTGGAAGAAAATGTTTCTGCATCAAATTGGGCGCCAACAATTGCCTGTGAACAATAATCCATGATTAGTTTTCAACGAAAAAACTTCTTTTAATTTGTTAAAAGCTTTCAAAAAGAGATAAATAGAATTCAGATTTTTTTTCCTTAATTCATATTTGAGCATCTTAAGTTCCATGAAGCCACCTAATTTTTTTATTTGCATATTTAGAGTCGCAAGTGCATATTTTGTGTATTTTAGTGATTTCTAAGGGAAACGTTGTTTGTAAATTAATAATTAGTGATTTCTAAAGGAAACGTTGTTTGTAAATTAAAAAATAAAAGAAATTCAATTGCGGAGAAGTTGGATGGTGTAAGCCACTAGCCCAGGGCGTGACCAGAAAGTTTTGGGTGACAATATAAGAGTGAAATTATTTAATTAAAAGGAAGTGCTAATAATTAATAACAAATTTTGATGAAATAGTAAGTTTGTTTTATAGAAAATGACCAAATATTTTTTAATTGCTATTTGAAAAATAAAAAAAGAATTCTTACGTATTCAGCTCCAGGTCTAACCGAAACTTGTGATTGAAGGCTTTGATGAGCAAAGAAGTTCTATGGAAGTGCTTTCCCGTCTGAAACAAAGAGAAAAAAAATCATTTTAATTAGATCGCAATTTCTATTCGAACAGAGAAATAAGTTTTTGCACAACTTCCCTAAACTGTCTGGCTAATTTCTGACAACTTCTCCATAATTTAAGGGTTGCAATTTTCTTGAAAATTACTAAATTATATATTCGAAACTATTTGAATAATAAGTGAAGGGAAAGCGAACCGTGAGGATGTTCAGCATAAATACTCGAGTTTCTCAAAATTTAATATTCCTTTGAAATCGTAAAAATTTACTGTTGAGATTTATATCAAAGAATAAAAATTGGAAGACATGATTAAATTAAACTTTCCTATATATATACTACGATATATACTTAATTATAGTCAGGAAGAGGTTTAAAGCCAAACGAAAAAGAGTCTCTATTAATAAATAAACTCTTTATTCACGACGTTTCGGTATAGGTTTACTGTGCAATCAAGAGTACATAAGTCTTAAAAATACATATATCATACAATAATAATAGAGTTTTCTTCGAGAATATACGAAGTAATATAATTGAATATTAACAATGGCCCTCGGGCTTGGTGTAGTTGGTAGCATGCCCACCTTCTATATCGAACGTCGCGGGCTTAGACCCCAGGCAGTCTGATGATTTTATTTAAATCAATTTGGATACCAAATGGCTTAAATAGAAATGCATGGACCTCAATATAGTAGATTCATAAATAACGGTTATCGTTAAGTCAAGTCTTATATGGCCTAAGTTGCCGAAAAGACTGTGTAAATGTGTGTGTGAATGAGAAAAAAGTGTTAATGTTAAAAAAGAAAAACTCTTATTATGTTTAAGATTTATGTACTTTTGAAAGGCTGATGGCACAGTAAATCTATGCCGAAACGTCCTGAATAAAGTTTATTTAATAATAGAGGCTCTTTTCATTTGGCTGCAAACCTCTTCCTGATTATAATTAATCTTAATAATAGCCATTTAATATTTATAACTACGACACATACTGTAGATAATAGAGTAATTATTGTAGTTAACTAAGCAACAATAAATTTTTGTACAATCCTTTAATGAAATTTTATTAAAATTGTTCTTTCTAAATGATACAAAAAATGAATCCATTCGCTCTTAAGAGCACACCCATACGTAAAACCCTAATTTGAAATTTACCCAGGCCCACATGGAGGTATAACGAGCATTGAATTTAGCATTCTTTAAGCTTCACTCGTAATAAATTAAGACTCAAACAGAAAAAAAGTTTTTCTCATTCGTATAACGACCCGATGACCCACCCATACGAGTAAACAATATAAATAAAAAATATTTGTTGGGGAAAAAAAATATCTATGTCAAAAGAAAACAAAGCATGTTTTTTATTTTTTAAACTTCTATGCTTCTGGCTTGTTATGTCACGTTTAAAGAACCCGTTTGAAATTTCTTTTTATATTTTATTTTATGACACTTTGTGCAGCCATTGAGATCTTTAATGACTTCATCTTCATTTGATCTTGAATTGGAATCGTTAAAGTAGATAATAAATTTTTTTTTAAATGTATTTAAGGGGAAAAAATTATTTAAACATGTTTAAAAACAATACTTGTCCAATACTTTAATGAATTTTAGCAATGTATTTATTTTTTTTTAAATATAATTTTAATTAAACAAGGTAAAGAAGCTCTACCTCATTTTCTTTTACGTCTCCTCCCCCCTCCCCATTTTCCTTCTTGCTCTAACGCGCTAAGCCATTACATTACAAGAAGAAGATAGTATGTTTAACAGGGCACCTATTTACCGGTTATTTACGTGAATGTCGTAAGTTTAGCAAGCAATTTGAACTGAATAGACTTGAACTTAGAAAAGCCATCATTACAAGCAAAGCGCCATTTTGTCTACGAAACAGTGATTGGTCTTTAATCTCAGCGAGATAGGTATATTTATATATATATACTACCTTAGAATGTATATTATACGTATATATTTATATAAGAATATATATACTATATATAGTCGCTTGCAAAATCTTAGACATTTGTTCCAAATCACTTTGATAAAGGATTAACTCAAAGGAAATACACCAGTTTTTACTTTCTCTTACCTCTATACATGTTAATATATATAGAGAGAGAAGGTATTGGATTCATGTCAAAAATTCGATGTTGAGATTTTGAATGATATATACGTTTTGAGGTCCCCTGAGTCCAAAAAATTGGGTTTCGCGACATATCTGTCTGTGGGTGTGTGTGTTCAATTTTAAGCATGAAGGAATTGAGCCAGGAGTTTGAAATTTTATATTTAAGTTTTGTACCCTCCTAGGCCGTGAAAATAAGCTTTTAAACAAAATCGGCCAAAGAGTACTAATACTTTACTGATGTACTTTTTCAGTTTTTTCGATTTCCTCAAAATTCGCTTCAACAATTTTTATTAAAATTTAAAAAATCAAAAAATTTTTTTTAAATGCTCTCTAAAATGTATATTCTCATTTTGCCATTGAAATATTGTGAAGACTACTTTACCATACTAGGGGTATTTAATATTCAGGATTACCACTCACCCATGAAATTTCTTCTATATTTAATATTGTATTATTTAGAGTATAAATGGTACAATTTTCAATTATCTAAATCTAGGTCTATTATATTTTTTTATGAAAAAGTTTTTTAATATTTTTTAAATATCACCAGACGATCTTCTATTTTTATCTCCCCTGCAAATGGAATTCATTAAGAATCCCCCGCGTTTCGTTCCGCTCTGTCATTTGATCTCTATTGTCCATAAGCTGCTATGGCTTTGAGGTTATTTTGATGCTCTGAAAGCTTGGAAGTATTTGAAAAGCTCTTTAAGAGTTTTGACCTATTTCGACTTACTTTAATTTAATTTATTGTTTTTATTCCTTGGATTTTTTTATTCGTAATGCTCAATATAGAACATTTTTTTTATATATAATAAAAGTCCTGTTATATTTACTGTAAACCTTTCCAACATAAAATGTATTATAATTATTTATTTAAAATATTATTTTATTTAATATTTTTTATAAAAAAAATGCTATGTTTAAAAAAAAAGAACTCATTTTTTTAATATTACATAAAAGGTTTTTAATTATTATTTAAATATAAGCATTAAATAATAGATTGTTATTGAATTCGGAACCCCCTGGTTTGAAGATATTTACTTTACTTATCTGTGTCGAGTGTTGCCTACGTGGGAGGATAAGTGAGGGAGAAAATAAAGACTGACACTTGACGGGAAGAGAGAAGGGAAGGTTGACAAATAGGGATAAAAAAAAAATAATAGTTGGAATAATTAATTCAAAGAAGTACAGATTTAATTAATTGACTAAGAGCAGCCGAATCCAAACTGTGCTAATTAAGAACTATTCCATGAATTGTTGTTTGTATAACATTCGTACTAGTCGTATTGCCGTGTTCAGAAACAAAAAAAAAAAATGTTAACTTAAGGAAAGGGGGGGGGGGGGGGAGAATGAACCAAAATTCACCCTGTTTGGAACAATAACAAATTAATAAATAGGTCGTCAGCACTCAGAAAATACCTCACCAAATGTCAGAGAACAATATTAGACAATTATTTGGATGCCAAATAGTGTAAATAAATAGAGAATTTGTATCGTAATATAAATATTGTATTTATATGGCCTAAGATGTCGAAAAAGAGAAAAAAAATAATTGAAGAAAAAGATATTTTATTCGAAAGAAAAAAAAATGATAATAGGCTATTTTTATTGATAATCTATTTTTTCGTATAGACTTATATGAAAATTTAAAAATTAAAAACACTAGGTTATAAGTTCAAGAGATTAATTAAAAATTAAAATTGTTAATTTTATTAGGGGTAATTTGAAAATGAAATGATTTTTAAATACTATTTTATTTACCATTCCCTAAAAATTCAACCTCAATTAAATAAAATACTTGGGCCTATAAGGGGTTTTTTTTAATTTAGATATTAATTAGAGTTACTTTAGAAATAAAATAATTTTTAAACCAATTATTAATAAGACTAAAAAAAATAATATTACTTTCTTGATAAATTCAATTTAAAAAAAGTGGTTTGGTTAGAAGAGCGAAAATGATATAAATACTACTTTTATAAATTAATCTATTTAGTAATAAATAGTCTTCTTTATGTCTGCCTTATAATTTAAAATATTACCTCTTTGTTTGTTATATTAGATTTATATAATGTAATTTGTAAAAGAATTTAATTTTAAAAAGATATAATTTAAATTCCAAGACATGAACTGTATTACAATATATCTTGAAAATAATAAAAATAAATTTTATTAATAGGTAAAGGATCTCTTTTAAAGATAAATTATCTTATCTTTCTTAAATGTAATTCAGTAAAAAATTTAGTCATTAAATAAATAAGAGTAAATTTATTTTCTTCTGTTTTTTTATCATGCACAAAGAAGAAGAATATCAAATACTTTTAACAAATATCTCAAAAACTCGAGTTATTTATTTCTAATCGTTTTATAAAAATTGTAAATTCGAAAAGGCCTAAGAAAATGAAATAAAAAAGATTACTCATTATTATAATATAAAATTTAAAAAATATGATTAATTTTCTTAACTAAGAAAATTTGAATAAAATTCGAAAGTAAAATAAATTTTTCTTATTTATAAATAATTTAATTATAAGAACACTCTTGAACTGCTTATCACAAAGAGTCTTAAATAACTAATGACTCCTTTATTGATGTTTGTTAGGAAATTTTAGGCAAGACTTAGAGGTTGCTAAGAGTAGAGAATAAATTCCCTATTTTTTCTACTTGAAGAATTTTTAATTAGATCCTTTTTGGAATGAATTGCTTAGAATTCTTGATAAAAATCTAAGAGCGAGTCATTATTTATTCAACAACTTTAAGCCTACGTATAAACGATGAAGTAAGTAAACAGCTTACTTTAACAAATTATTTTTATTTTTCTAAAAACTTTCAACGTACTTATTATATAACTACTTAAATCTGGGTACAGTATTCACCAATAATGCAACAAAACGTATTTTTTTTTCAATGCAAATCATACTGCTTTTAATACTGATACGAGAAAACGTTGAAATGCCCTAAGCAGCATTATTAATTTAAGAAATAATAATCTGACATGGACTAAATAAAATTAAAATAATTGACTCTTTCACCGCTTGTTTTACAATTACAACATTAAATATTCTATGTTATATTAAATTCAACATTCTCTCTTTTTGTTGAATTGTTAACTACCGGTAGTTATCAACAAATTAAAATAGAAAAACAAATGGGAATATTGTAATAAAATGAGAATAAAGGGAGGAGAAATGGGGGTGGGGGAGACCACACGTATTTTAACACCTTTTTTGCATTCTTTAGCCAAATAACATGTTATATATTTCATGTTAATTAATGTAATGAATTTAAAAAATGATTTATTTAGAAATTTTGCATTTAAATAGCTGTTTTACATTTTGTTAACATAGATGTCTAGTTATCATATACGATGGTAGGCCTATATGTGAATAAAGATTGGGGAAATAAAAAAATTAATTTCTTTTAGTGAAAAGGATATTTATATCTATTAATATTGGAGTGGAGTCAGCCAAGGTAAGAATAAAAAACAATTTTTTCTGTCGACGTTTCGGGCGCCAATCACGCTTTTCCTCGATACAGTCTAATGTCACTTTTTACGGATAGTAGTAAAATGAGTATTATTTGACATCTTACAATGTTAATATTAATTTAAGTTCAGTTTATAGATGTCAAATGATACTCATTTTACTACTATCCGTAAAAATTGACATTAGACTGTCCCGAGGAAGAGCGTGATTGGCGTTCGAAACGTCGACAGAAAAAATTGGATATTTATATCGATTTAAAAGGATGGTTCGTGTTCGTGTTCCTGTTTGACCAAATTTTTTTCATCAAAATTTACAAAAAATTCAAATAAATTAGCAAAGGAGAAAAAAATTTGTTTTTGTTTACTGCAAGTTAAGTAAACCTTTCCTCCTGAGATTGCCACGCAGGCTCAGTTTGTTAATTTCTAGGGACAAATAACTACTCTAGACTAATTAATCAAAAAATTCTTCTGTAATTTGGCCAAAGGGATTATCTACTTTCCAACAATCAAATATAATTTAATTTAATGCGTTAACCGTGGCCCAGAGAGAAGACATTAGCTCCTTGTGCCTATGGTCCCGGGTCCGCTTCCCGTCCCAAGCGAGAAATATTTCAATTGAATCGGCTACCAAAGAATTGAAATAAAAAGGATAGGGACTAAATGGCCTCAGATGCCGAAAAAGACCATAAAACGAATTTAAAAAAAAACTAATTTATACATCTTATTGTAACCTTTTTAGTCTAGACGAGCATAATAAATTAAAAACAATTAGTAGACCTATCTTATGGAAATAGATTTTTTTAAATTTTATTCCTTTGACTCCTCAGTCATGCCTTCATTGAAGTAGTTCAAATGAAGTTCAAATATGCACTTTCTATAGTCTATAGACGCTTAATATGAATGAATCGCAATTCAAGCGTGGTTAATTCTTTGGAATTGAAAAGGGGAAAAAATAGTAGCCCTTTTATAGACTACATACAGGAAGTCCCCTTTCCGTCAATTTGTACACTATTTAGAGAAAGAAATGATCGACCTGTTGGCCACCCTAAAGAATTGGTAAAAACATCAGTTAACAAGCCTTGCTGGACTTGTATTAAAAAGAGAGAACAAAATTGTAATAAAAATGTTATAGAAAAAAAGGGAGGTGTTCACTTTATTATAGATGATTTGATTGACAACAACGGGGGACCTTTCATGTTCCGCATTTGGACATTTCTGCAGTAATGGCGTCGTCGCCGTCACCCCTAGCAACCACTTGGGTCTTAATTGAAAGCCAAGCTGATAACGAATCGATACCCAACCGTACCCAACCAACTCTCTACCCGTGGGTTCACACATCGTCAATGTCTTTGACGAGGTCACTAGAGAACACCCACATTCCCATTTCATATACCCAAACCCGAACAAATTGAAGCAACCAACGAACAAGCCTTGGAAATTGTGTGTGTGTGTGTGAGGAAAAGTGAGCGAGAACGGGTTCTTGAGAATGCGCCACTTTGGTGTTAGACCACCGGAACCTGATGAGTTCATTAGTGGAAAGAGCGAAACGTTCTCTCCCTCTCTTTCTGGGTTCAAAGTGGGGGTTGGGTGGGTGGGTGGGTGGTGGCGTCTTCGAAAATAACGCTTGGTCTAATTGAGATTCACACTTGAGTGATTCGAAACTTTCCAGCTAACTATTAATCCCCACTCAAAATGATACTCAAATAACGTTTAAATTGAGCAAACAACATTAATGTCACAAACTCGACAAAGTGAATGAGAGATGAGCAAAGGAATAGTTGAAATTTTCATTTGAATCGAAAAAAATATTTTCTTACAAGGAGCAACGAAAAGCAACCATTTAGGCCTACATGGGCGGGGGGGGGGGGCAACCCCCTGTCTTGTCCTGAAATTATTTTGCCCATTAAAAACAAATACGACGTTATATATATTTTTCTCATTTTGATTTTTTTTTTAATGAGCTTATTTACGAAAAATAATTAATAATAAAAATAATAAATAATTAATAATCTATGTATATATAAATTGCATACCCCCCCCCCTAACAAGATGTAGGGCTATGTGGATTTTCAGACTATAGATTCTCACCGAGTCACTACAAGATATATTTGAGAAAATTAAATTAAAATTCATTATCATATATTATTAATTCATTGTGAAAAGCCAAGAAAGTTTAAAAAATTTATATAAAATTCCTTTTATAATTAATTTGGACCACAAGAAGAAAATAATAATTTGAACTTTGAATTGATGCAAATTCAATTCAAAGTTGGTTTTCTGTCGTTCCCAGATATTTTAGGGTCCGGGTTTTGTGCAATTAATTGTAGTGGGACCTTTATTAATTGGCTTTCCTTTTGAATGGTATTTGGGGTTGATTTAAATTGTAATTGTATTCTATTTTTTCAATCAAAGATTAAACAACAAATTAAATTGATTAATTGAAAAGTGAATTAAAACAAAACACACTAAGAAAAATATCTATCCATTAATTATAACTTAATAAAGGCTGCTATAAAAATGTTGTAAAATTATCATCAATCCGGTTGCTATTCTGACCCCGAATAATCAAGTGATAAATAAAAATATCTGGTGTGACTGGTCGCACAGCACACAACTTTCTCTTACCTTCGGTAATCGAAAGTTGTGTTCTGTGCTTGTCCCACCGGATTATTTTGTGTCGAGATATATTTAGTTTCCGCCGATATATTAGAATTATGGGAAAAAACATGGAAAATATTTATATTTTGTTACCAGGACAACTATTTCTCCTATATTTCCTATGATGCACAAGAGTAAAGTGTGCTTCAAACAATTTTCAGGCCAAAATGAGAATATACTTTTTAAAGAGAATCTAAAAAATAATTGATTTTTGAATTTTAATCAAAATCGTTAGAGCGAATTTTGAAAACTGAAAAAGTACATAAGTAAAGTACTAGTACTTTTTGGCCGATTTTATTTAAAAACTTATTTTCATACTCCAGAAGGGTGTATAACTTAAATATAAAATTTCAGCCTCATAGCTCAATTCCTTCATGTTTAAAATCGAAAACACACACACATACACACATAGACCATGTTGCGAAAACCACTTTTTAGAATTCAGCGGACCTCAAAACGTGTATATCCATCAAAATCTCAACATTGAATTTTTGACATGAATCCAATACTTTCTCTATATATTAACATATATAGAGGTAAAAGAAAGTAAAAATGTTGCAGCCCAAGAACAATGACTTTTAATTTTAACAAACTATTTCGTCAGTTTGAATTCTAATAATAATTATTGTGGCAATATTCAATTACTGCCCCTAGTTATAATCTAATATCGATTTGTTTGCCAGGTTTACTAGTTGAATAGCTTCTAAACTTTAAGTTAATAAATTAATGTTTATAATACAAACTCTACCACTTTCTGTTAATAAATTTCGATAAATAATAATAATAATAATTTCTCAATATTAATAATAATAAAATGCCGGCAGGGCTGTTCGGAAGGAAGAATAATGTCACCTGTTGTTAAGTCATAGGAAAAGATGCAGGAGGTACAAGGAACTTAATGCTCATCGATAAACATCGAGATATATTATTAACACTAATACCAATATTAATTCTCAATTCTAAAATGACATAGTCCAGAAGCTCATTTAAAATAATAAAAATATTATCTTTTTTTTGCCAGTTTAAAAAAAGCTCTTAATTTGCCAATTAAAACGAAAATGTTCTTTAATTGACCTTGTATTTCAAGCTTCCTCTCAAAATATAAATGATTTACAAAGGCCCAACCCCTTATACAATTCGCCGATTGAATATCATACATATATAAATTTGATAAGGGTTATAAATAAACACATGTATTTGAATGAACCTAACAAAAGTAAGATTATTTTACATCTAACAAATATACACTGTTATTTAAATTATTTTATTTAGCCTACCTTGAAAAAATCAATGGAGAAGTCAAAGTCTCATGTGTGCTTCTTGGTTATTTCAAGAACAAATTTACTAATAAACTACAGAGCTTTAAACATTTAAAATAATTACTTTTTTAATTAAATAATGGAACACATTTAGACACTTTATTGATTGACACGACAATTGAAAAGGTTAGTTCGGGCGAAGTGAGAGCGCTGTGATCGCTGCCTGCCAACAACCGATAACTTCACAGTAATTGTTAATTATTCAAATCAAATACGTAATTAAAAAAAATATATATTAAATACTATTATCAAATTTAATTTTAGAAAAAAAAAATATATTTATCATATAGGGGAGACCGGGGCAGGTTGGCCCACGGGGCAGGTCGGCCCAGTCGCGATATTTCGCAGAATAATTGGAGGATTGTGATACGGATCAGAATGAAGGTTAATAGCACTGCCACACACCTTCCGCCAAAACAACTATAGCGATCGGAGTAAATTCGCATGAGCTAGGATCATTTATTCGTTTTTTGCACCTTGGAGTGAATTTTTATTAGTTGAATAAAATTGTTTTATCTACTTTTTGGTTACTTCGAGGATAAAAAGTGAGCACTATGTTTAAAGGTTAGAGTATAAGGATTATTTCTCCATGGCATTTTAATTAAAAAACATCAACGGGATTTGTGCGGGATAAAAATTGTTTCAAATATGACGATGGGGCAGGTTGGCCCAAAAATGACGGGGCAGGTTGGCCCACTCGATTTTTTGCCATTGTATGTATGAAACCGTTAAACCCTGTTTTATCTTTTCAATTTTAGTGGCAATGAATGATGTAAAAGTAACAAAATAAAAATTATTATAAATATCGATGTTATACTGGCCATTGGAGGAAATTTTGCATCATAAATGAGCACGTGTGTTTGTTTTTGGGAAATTGTTATCAGATATATGAATATGTTCTTATTGTTTTCTAAAACGTTCTAGTTCTTTGAATATCTGTGGTTCGGGAAGATATGAAGTGTTTCCGCTTTTTTTTTTTTTTTTTTTTTTTTTAACATTCACACTTTTTTCCCATTCACACACTTTTCGGTAATTCGGGCCATATAAGAATTTTACGATAACCGTTGTATTAATAATTATATATTTTGGGGGTCCAGGCATTCTTATTTAAGCTATTTGGTATACAAATGGCTTATATAAAATCATCGGACTGCCTGGGACTTTTGGTATACGAGGATAGTACGATAACCTCTACACCAAGGGCTAAGAGATTTTTCAAAAGAGCACAAATTGAGCGTTGGGAGAGAAAAGTTGGGACCCTTGTTGGGATACTCTTTTTGCCAACTTGCCAAGCCCAAGTAAGGTGTCTGCAATGCTCTTCATAGCATTCTGACTCTCATCTCCAACCTCTGGACCACGGTTATAACAGTGATTCGTAAATACAAAAGAAAAACTGAAAAAGGAAAAGTTCTTGAAGTCACGATATACTTTTTTTGATTTAGTACTCACTTATTACTGAAATTGTTGCAATAACCAATTATAATTTAAAATAAACTTTGTGTGTTAAAATTAGGTTGTTTTAAATTATTTTCTTGCATTTTTATTCATATAAAAATAACAAATGCCTTCCGGGCCAACGTGCCCCGTGGTTGGCCCACTCGAAATATTTTAGAAATAATTATTTTTTTTAATTTTAACATCAATTTAGGAGACTTTTACGATGACCATTTGGTAGCTTAAGGTTACACCAACATTTTAAAATGAAAACATAAACGAAAATGATTAAATAAAAAATTTTATAAAAGAAATAAAAATTAGTGGGCCAACCTGCCCCGGTCTCCCCTAATCTTAGGTAATTAAAACAGAATTGACAGTTATAATAAATAATTTACAAAAGATTGTATAGATAGATAGATATACTGGCGCCAGTAAAAAACATGCGTGCTTGGGAGTTAATATCCACAGGTTTTTCGCTGGTGCCAGTAAATCTACTGACATCTAAACAATACAATATATTGATATTATGCATTAACAATTAAAATATAGATTAATATTCAAAAAAAATAAATAAATAAATAAAAATATAATCATACTATTTTCAAATAATTGTTTTATTTTTTAACCAATTATAAAATCTTCGAAGTAAGATCTTTGAAAAGTTCTTTTTAGTGACCTAGTGATTTCAAATAAATGTTATTACATAAAAAATAAAATGTTTGGTCATTTATAACTAACATATTCATATATAATTTATATTTCAATAATTAATCAAAATAAGAGTTGATGAAAACAATTGAAACTGCTGGAGGTATTTTCAGGCCAAATTTTATTCCACTATTCAGTCGACGTTTCGGGAGACTTAACGCCTCCCTTCATCAGGACTCTAGACATGTACAAAGGCAAACATACAGCTTAGTTTAAATTAAAATGATTCTCACTCATTCTCACTCGTCTTTTTTTTTTTTTTTTTTTTTTTACATATATTCTTACAACAATAATGTGTGCTACTTACAATGTGGTTATAAAATAAACCTTCGCTGGTTTAGTCATAAAGAATGTAATATAATGGTCCAATTTCGCCTGCTGATCGGAAGAAAGGCATTCGCAGGGCGAGTTCTCAATACAATGAATTTTATTTTTTTTATATAATACCGTTTTTATTAATTCATGCCAATCTTAAATAATCAAGATAATCTTTCTATTCTAAGAAAATTTCTTTTTTTATTTTTTTTTTTTATTATTATTAAAAACTCAAGCGAAATTGGAATATGGAAATAAAAACAAAAATAAATTTAAAAAATTAAAAATAAAAATATAAACAAATTCTACATTCTCTTTTGGACGTTTCGATATCGTGAAGATAAAACAAAAGCGAGAAACCAGGCTTTCCCAATCATCATTAATCAAAATAAGAGTCTATTTAATAAAAATTTATATGGGCCTTAATTGAACCAATATTAAATTGTTTAAGTTGAAACATGTTACATCAATTTATGATTTTTATTATATTTATTTTTTTCCAGAAAAACTAAATAATAATAATAATAAAAAAATGCAAATTATATGCTTTTGTTCTATAAATGGAAATGTCCAATTAATTGTGAATAAATTATAGAAGTGCAATCACCTGGATGTTGGATTTTCCCTTTGATATGTTTTATATTTTTTGACCTGTGAAATTTTCACATCATTTTTTTTATTTTTTTAGTTATTTTGAAAACTAGACTAATAATAAATAAATATGAATATTAAACGTATCCTTTACGTGAATTACTCATGCCAATAGATAGATATTATTAGATGGTTGGCTTTTTCGAGTTTAAAATAATAGCTATCCTTTAACTAAAATAAATCATCCAGTCAAAATAATTAATAATTTCCTCTAATTAACCCTCTAATTGAGAGATAGAGAAGTGACTCTTCCTGATCCTATCAATGGAATAATGGATTTATTATCTTCTAGATAATGAAAATTCAATTAAAATCCTTTTTCAGTAAGTAAAAAAAAAGTTTGCAATGCAATTCATTAGATCGTATTGATTGGATCACATGTTCGGCCGGTTGAATTTAAATATTAAGTATTTTTTTAAAATTCTTGAATTCCCTCCCCTTGAGAAAAAATGTTGGGAAGCTTATGAATGAATAGAAGTAGACACTCTTACATCGGATTTTAACAAATATTTACGTTTTAAGATATTAAAAACATAATTTCATCAATGGACTCCTCTTTAAGATTAGAATGAAAAGGCCTTAATTAGCTTTTCTAAAAATATCTACAGTCTTATGTGAGATTTTGAATCTATATTTAGAAGTTAATTTGTCAAGAGAAAGTCAATTCCCCTCAGGCACATACATTCACAATATATAGTCAAATGGGGTTATAAACACCAAGCTCGACCATTAAAAGTAGATCACAATTAATTTTCTTCATGAGTCGTTGATAGATGGACATTTTTTATTGTATTTTGTCCAGATCAAATCCTCAGTCTTGTATAAAAACGACTTGATCTTGACGGGATAAGTATGAATGTTCTATTAAAAACTATTTTCGGAATTATCCTTTTCAGATAACTTACAATTTCCTCTTCAAATTTATTCTTCAATTTCGCCCTATTAGTTTTAGATCTCCAAAATATATTTGTAGTCAGATCCCTTTTTTGCAGTCAGTCTTCTCGTTTCCTACCAATCTAACGTGTCCTGGTACCCAAAATAAGATCACCATTTTGGCACTTTATTTTATATATAAGAAGATGTATCCGAAAAATTTTAGAATAGGGGCCTACAAGAAAAAAGTTTACCATGGGATGTTTGGCCTCATCAATAAAGAACACTCCCATGTCTTGTTAAATATATCTATGACTCAGTTAAAGTCCGAATCGAGATATTTTGAATACTATTATCTTTTTCAAATAATAGATCTCGAAAAATATTTAGCTATTGTTCTTTTAGTTTTAAATATTTTGTTCCCAGATAGATGAGCAGATGATTTTGTGGGACCGATTTTTTTGAGTTTCCATCAAATCTTTCACATGAATCCAATACTTTTTCTCTCATATATATATATATACTACACCTTAATGTATATATAGTTCAAAGAAAATAAAACGACCGAGCTTCAGCTCGGTCTACCCGGAACTAAATATTATAACAGTTAAGTCAATTACATTTCAAATCATTTAAAATTTAAATAGATCTATTATTTTTTTTTAAACCTTTTCGGCTATTGAGACCATTTAGCGGATAGATTTTATTTAATTTAATACATTTTAGATACAATATACCGATAGCCACCGGGGACGATCCACTCGCCGATCATTACCCGAACTTTATGTTTTTTTTAGGGTCCGACCGAAACAAGATTTTCAGCCGAAACCGAAACCGAATATTCGGCCTCAACCTTAGTTTCGGCCGAAACCGTAACCGAAACCGAAACTTGTATTTTCTATAAAAATTTTTTTTCATTTTACCTTTTTTTTTTTTGAATTTTTTTTCCCTCCCGTGAAAATCATTTTACCTTTTTTTTAGGGGGACTAAATTTTTTTCTCCCTGAAGTGCAAATCATTTGACCTTTTTTTTTTTTTTTTGCATGCGAGTCACATCCCATCTTTTCAGACTCTGGTTTCGGCCGGCCGAAACCATGATTTTTGGCCGAAACTGGCCGAAACCGTAACCGAAACCGAATATTCGGTCGGTTCCTAGTTTTTTTCCTATAATCTGGGAGAAAAGAAATGAATAGAATTTTCAGGAAACAACCCACCAATTTATAAAATTTAACCCTAACTATAGATATTCTATTGTAAGTGATAATTTAAATAAATCTCTTTTGTCATATTGTGTTTACACTCCTGAGTAACTTTCATAGAAGGCATCTCAAATGGAGGTGGATTTGATCTTGAATATAACACTAGCTCTTTATCCCTAATAAATAGTGAATATATTAATAATCTACTTCTTTTGTGAGTTTTGATAAGAAAACAAGAATCGATCTCTATGATTAAATTCATTTCACTAGTGTTTTTTATCTTTTTCTCTCTCCAGTAAAAAAAGGAAAAAAAAAGAGCATTGGATTGGTTGAGACAAATGTGATTTATGGCATTTGAAAAATCGACTTTTGACTTAGTAATTCCTACCCTAAATCCGATTTTAAATTCATATCAAATGAGAAGGTGCAAATTTATTCTTGTGTGAATTAATGAAACAAAGTCAGCCTAAATAGGGATCAATTCTCCCTTTGTATATAGATATATTAAGCCTCGCTTGTGGTCAGCGGCTGAAAAGCGAGGCTCTATTATTAATATATAATTATAATACTAAGCCTGACTTTGAGATGACGTCATTTAGCTCAAAGCGGAGGAGAGGAAAATTAAATTCGAATCCCGGAAGTGTGTATGTCCCTCTGGAGTGTTTTTATAATTCAGGTTTTCAAAAGCACTGGCGGATTCTGACAAGCGTTTGGAAAATTACTTGTACAGTCCTCTCTCTTTTGTCCCAAGCGATTGCTCTTTTTACACTTGAAAGAATCATAAAAAATTAAAAACTTAAGTCATTTAGCTTCTCTAATCATTCATCGATATTTCTTTTGAACAAGCGAGCTTCATTTCTGGTTGGGTAAATATCTACTTTTTAAAAATTATGATGCTTTTAATTCACTTAAACAAACAATTAACTTAAATTTAAGCAAATATTCATTTTCAAGAAGACAATATTGTTCATTAATTCGAAATTATTTTATTAATATCAAATTTAATCAATATAAACAATGATTTCTGCGATTCTTCGTACGAAAATATTTATCCTAACTTAACCAAAACATCACATTTTAATCAAGTTTACTTAAAACAAATTAATTTATCATAGTACATCAATTAATATAAAACTGTGAAAATTCTTGTCATCGAATATAATGTAGCCCCCGTGGCCTAGAGGCTAGGTTTATCGGCTATCAATAATGATAGTCCGGAAGTCAGGGACCCTAGGCAGTCCGATGAATTTATTTAAATCATTTGAATACCAAATGGTATAAATAAATAAGCCTGAACCCCCCCCCCACATAGGGCCTACATATATATCGTATTTGAATAATGAGTATCGTATAGAATCTATTATATATAGCCTGAGATGTCGTAAGAAATAAAAAAAAAAGAATATATTAATAATTTAGGAACAAAATCATAAGATGTGGTGTAAAAGTATATCACAATTTGCAGTTTTCTTTGTGTGATGTGCACTAAGGGAGCGTACAAGTATTACGTAACGCAATTTGGGGGAGGGGGGTCTCGTAAAACGTTACCATGCGTTACAAGGGGGGGGAGGGGGGGGGGGGGTTAAACAACGCGTTACGTAACTGGTATTTTAGTGACTTTCCGATACTTTGCGCAACATAATTGTGACTTTTAGATAAAAATGGCCACTTGAGCGTTACATAACGTCTAAGGAAGGGGGGGGTCCAGAAAAATGTTACGGCGAGTTACATGGGGGGGGAGGGGGGGGGGCAAAAATCTTCAAAAATTGCGTTACGTAATACTTGTACGCTCCCTAAGCCACACGAGATTTTTTTTGTTTGATATTTAGAACAATCTTTCTTATAGGATTATTGAAAAGAAAAAAAAAAGTAGACAAAAATTTGGTCTGACAACACACCACATTATTTTCTTTTAACTTGAGCAAGTAAGTTGTTAAATACAATGACAATTTTGACCTCCGTAGAAGTGAACTCAATGTTGGGGTTGAAAGGGGGGGGGGGATGTTGGCAAGAGCCCACTGCCTAGGGGCGGCAAATGCCTAAATCCGTCACTGCCTAAGCAACTTGAGTACTGTCCACCTGTGCTGCTTGCTGCTATTATTAGAATATTCAATGATAAAATAAAATTCTACTTCAAAGCAAATATTTTTTGTCAAATATTGAATTTGTTCGGCGAAATTATCCTGATCGACGACCATTTTCACTCTCTCTCTTTTTCATTTTTGGGGTTATTTGTTTTAGATAATGAACATTTATTTAACGAAATAATACACCATTAACTGTTTTATTTGCATATTATATAGATCCCTTTTACTTAATCTTTAATATAAACGTAATAATGGATATGAATGAATTAGCCCAATAATAATTTGTAAAGCGATACTTTAGGGTTTGAGAAGAGAAATTTACAATATGGAAAATGGGTGGATATAAATCTATTTAAATCGAATCTAAATATACTGTATATTCGAACTGAATAATAATCTTAAAGTTTATTTTAAGAATGTCATTATAGTTGCATTACGTTAGTATGCTCGATAAATGTTAAAATTTATAATTCAAACAAAAAAGTAGGTGGCACCGGTAGTTGAACCCCGGTTCTGCTGATTCGCATTCAGAATGCCTAGAATAACCTGCAGCATCGCACTCCACTATTTGAGATTGATATTTGAATAATCTAACAAACTCAAATAGTCGATAAAGTGGTCTAGAACTAGAGCATATTGAATACAAATCGGCAGAGTCTGCAGGGCAGATCCTTAGATTAACCAGGTTGTACCTAATTTTTAGCTATTTGAGTTAATATTAATTGAATGTTTGAAGAAAAGTACTAGTACCTTTTGGTCGATTTTGATCAAAAGCTTTGAGTCACGTGGGGTACCTAACTTAAATATAAAATTACAAGCTCCTAGCTCTTTTCGTTCTTGAGATCTCAGCCAAAAACATCGGAGATGCAAAAAGGGGCGCCTCGCATTATTTTTGCCTAGCGTCGAGGTGAAATCAAAAAAATGCGCCTCGCTTTTCTGATTTATATAAAAGCGAGGAAATATTTTCACTTAAATAAAACCCCTACAGAATTTTATTTGTTTCATATATCCTCGCTTTTATATAAATCAGAAAAGCGAGGCGCATTTTTTTGATTTCACCTCGACGCTAGGCAAAAATAATGCGAGGCGCCCCCTTTTTTGCATCTCCGATGTTTTTGGCTGAGATTTCACTTCTTTTTGTGAAATATTACATGAAAATATTATTTATTAATTTTTGTTTATTAAATATTAAGTTATCCCATGAATAGATCTTTTAATATGCATTCCAAACAGTAAAAATTAAATACATCGTGTGGTAACTATTCGAAACGATA